>BMAV01022784.1:0-15335 GCA_019973955.1 Trichonephila inaurata madagascariensis
TGTAGTTTTTTTTTCTCTATTTCTCAAAACTGAAAATTTAAACACAAAGGAACATTTTAAAAAAACTACTTATTTTATACCCTTGAAACTTTGCACTGCGTTAACACTATACAAATAAATATTTAATGAAGTTTTGTCAAAACTTTTATTCAAAATATTTATGGTTAAAATGCAAAATTTTCACTTTTTTAAAAAATTTTGACGTTTTCCCCCTATGTTTTTAAAAATAAACTAATCAAAATTTTGAAAAATGCTCTCATTAAATTAATAAAATCAATACAAGGGGCCCAAAAAATTTCTGCTTTAACCACCAAATTTTTTTTAAAATGTTCCTTAAAATTGGTCTTTTTTAACTTGGGATGGAAAATGCTGCGTGAAGTGACCCCTTAAAATATTTAATCAAACAATCAAAGTCCTACAGACATTTCTCTTTTAAAAAAATAAATAAAAAATCCCCGTAGAAGAATTATTTTAAATACTTGTTTAAAATTACAATTTTACAGTTTGCCTTTTAACTAAATTAGTGGGTTAGGTTTGAGTCGGGATGATTAGGTTAATTTAAACTGTTCGTGATTGTTCACGGGGCTTTTGCTTTCTTTATGTAACTCCTAAGGCATCCTCTTGTGGTTTAACTTGTGGTTTCATTGGTGTTTTGGGTTAATAATTAAAAATAATTATTATGGAAAGTTTCTGGTATATTTTGTCTCCCCCCACAACCAGGTAGTGGACGGGAGGAAAACTTCGGGGGACAACCAAAAGTAAAAAATTTAAACATACATTATTTTAAAAGAACACAGGGACAAAAAAAACCCCACTGAGGATGAAAGACGATATGGAAAGATGTTTCCCAGTGAACTAGGCAATGGAGGTTAAAAGGTTGCACTTCTTGGAAAAGGTCAGAATTCTATTCTTTGAGTAAGAATCAAAAAAAACCAGTTAAATATTTATGACCATAATAAAATAAAAGAATAACGAAATGTTTTCAGAAAGGAAGAACAACAATTGAAAACAAAAAAAACGTTATATAGAAAAAAACACCCCTATAGGGAGGTTATTTTTAAACATGAACTGTTCAAGGGTTCCCGGAAAAGTTTAATATAGAAATTCTTTATTAACGGGTTTATGTTTATCACTTTTTTTCAATTCTTTAATTTAGGAATGCGGAGGAATAATACTAGGATGTTCATGTTTGAAAGTCATTAGCACCAGAGAAATTAAAAAGTAGAAATTTGGGAAAATTTCAAATAAATTATAATTCAAAAAACAATTAAGCAATTTAAGCAAAAAAGTTGCAGATATCTTTAATTTTGCATTGAAGTGTTTTTTAAAGCATTTTAACTTTGGGGAAAATTTTTCCATTATGACACGTTAGATTAACATTTTTTTTTATCGGTTTTCTTGTCACTCTGTTTAAACTAAAGGCACAGTTAGAAATACGGTAAAAAAGCGATATTTGGCGATCAAAATTTTATAATTATTTAAATTGTTTGTTCAAAATAGAATCTATATTATATTATTCTTCTCGGTAGAAATATTATTAAATTGGTTTTCCTGCCTTCTTTTTGAACACAAAAATCCGCCAGGATGAATACTAAAAAAACCCCTGTTGGGGGAATTGTTCAGATGGGTTTGTTTTTTTTGATTCATTATTCCAAAAGTCAACGATTGAGTCCGAAGGTCTACAAAATCTTTTTTAAACCCCAAATTTTTTTATAATTTCATTGACGGTTTTTTACATGCGGGGGGCGGAAAAGAATCATTCTAGATGAAACACTGGGGAAAAAGACAGCCCCCTTAAATTTTTTAAAAAAAAACCCTTTAAATTTTCTCCCGTATTTCTGTGCCAGTTACATAAATGTTAAATTAAGCATCAGTTTTTTTGACAAAAATAATTCTTGTCGGGAAAGTTTTTTGCAGGTAAATTGAAATCCCCATCTGTACGACTTCAACATCTTTTTTTCCTTTCAGTAGTCTTTTTTCCATTTTTCTTTTTCCAAAAGGAATAAAGTATTTAGCAACCTCACCAAGTGTTTCAATGTCTGGCCTCGGCTATAAAAATCAAGATCGTACCCGGCGACCATAAAGAAAAAATCTTTTTCCCAAAATCAATTAATTTTTTTCTAACTTTCCTCCGTGTTTAATTCGTTTTTTCCCTCCCTATTTTTGGAAACTTTAAACCCAACAATTTTGGGGCTATTTAACAACTTTGAAAGTAAATTTTTTTTTAAAATTTTTTAGTAAGTTCAAAAGGGTTGTTGGTGAAATTTTTTATCATTTGCGTTTTAAAAAAGCTTTTCATATTTTGATTTATTTAATATTTTAAAATTGATTTTTAAAATGGGGAAAAAGTATTTTTTCATTTTCTTTTTAAAATTACGTTGTTAAAAAAAAAAATGGGACATTGTTGAAATTTTAATTTGAAAATAAACATATAAAAATATATGACCTCCCTTTTTAATTAAATGAAAAAAAAAATTTATATATATAAAATATTTTTGTTTTCTAATTTTAAAATGAAAAGTCATTTATGAAATTTTTATTTGTTTTCAAATATTTAATTCTTTTTTAAAAAAAAAAAGGGGTTTTCAATTTATTTTTTCCCGAAAAAAAGAATTTGATCATGTATCCCAAACCATTTCCAATCTTTGTAAATTATTTTCTCTTTGAAAGCTAATTCTTTTCAAAATAAAAAAAAAATTATAAAAATTTTTTCCCCTGATTTTTTTTTGGAACTTTTGAAAAAATATTATTCATTTATTGACATTTCAAACAGCTTACGCAAACAAAATATCAATCACCCCTTTTTCAATAACGGACAACCTTCAATCATTGATTGAAGTTTTTTTTTTAAATGTTGTTTTTAAAAGATTGAAAAATATTTTCCCTAATATAATTTCTGAAAATTTAAAAAGTATATTTTTGGGCAATGATTGTAAATTTTTCCCCAGTGGCTGAGTGGTAGTTTTTTGGCTTTCACACCACAACCCGGGGTTCAACCCCCGGGTTGAGAAAAGATCAACTCTGGTTTCATTTTTTCCCAGTGAGTCAAAAAAGGATTTCCAAGCAAAATTTGGGAAAATTTAAACTTTGGGGTTAAACCTAAAAATGGCACCCGGCTCTCAGGTCCAAGCCTTAAAAGACAGGCACAGTGGGCCTTCCCCTCTACCCCACTGGGTTTAAATTTTAGAATGTCAATTTTTATAATAAAAAAATTTTCGTATTGCATTTTTAAAAGATTTTAATCTTATAGAAAAATTTGGGGGAATATTTTTGTTAAGTTATTATCCCAAAGGGGTTTTTTCATTTCTCTCCCCAAAAAAAGTATTTTTTTAAATAACTATTTAAAAAATTTTTTACAGTTAAAGTTTTACAGTTCAAAAAATTTCTAAAATTCACAATTTTTGCCTATAAATAAAAATATATTTTTTAAAAATTTTGGAAAAAAATTTCCCAAGGGTAATCGGGAAAATTAAAAGTTTTGGAAATAAATACCAAATCTTATATTTATGAAAAAAAAAATGCCACCTGTAACTTATTACCCTGCCAATACTTTTCCTCAAAAATTAACCATTCTTCAATGCCATTCCACAATAATAAAAAAAATTTGTGTCACTTTTCATTCTCGGCAATCATCCTTTCCCTATCACTGTCAGTCTTAAACAATCATAATCACGTCTTTTTTAAAAGAGCTACTGCCCAAACTAATATCTGCTTTTCTATACTAACATTCCACTTTTGGGCCCTAATGCTTAAAATTTTAATAACAAATAAATTAGAAATTGATTGAAACTGTTTTTTTGAAGTTTTTTTACACTAGGGAATTAAAAAAAAAAGGTAGTACATATAAAATTTTAAAGATTTAAAAAAAAAAAAGAGAAAATATAGATGAACTTGGAAATGTCAATTAATTCGGAAGGGGTTTACGTTGCAATATCAAAATCAATTACGAAGATTTAAAATCGGGTTCCCAATTAATTACTATTTCTTAGCTATAACAGTACCATTTTTAAGGATTTCTTCTTTCCTTTTCATTTAATAATTTTTATTTCATTTTTTTTTTATATTTATAACCCAACTGATTATATCTACCTTTTCTCTGAAGATATTGAAAAGAAATTTTTTTTTTTTTCCCCTTTTTTCATTGTGAATTCTCGAATTTTTTTTAAAGGGTTTTTCAAAATTTTTAGGGGTTTAAATGGTTCTTGCGACATAGCAAAGACTTTTTTTTTGTTTATTTAAGTTCTAACCGATGATAAATATGATCCCCGCATTGCACCCCACGTTTTTTTGGGTTTTTTTAAAAGGAGTTGACACCCTCAAAAAAAGGGCTTAGAACGAAAAAAATGTTTTTGTGCTTAGAATTTGAAACAACTAGGATGTGTTTATAGCTGTTTTTTTGCCTTTTGAATGGGACTTTTCTTTGCAGCATTGGTTTTGGTATTCAATGGATTAAACCTTCTAAAAAAAAAAATAAATTCATACTGAAAAAAAAAGAAACTTTTTTGGACTACCTTTAAAAACTCAATTGTATGGCTTTGAAAAAACCCGGGGCTAGGGCCCAAAAACACATACCCAATAAATTTTTGGTGGAATAGAAAAAAATAAAGGGGGGGTTTTATGGGGGAAATTCTTTTAAAATACAAATTCATAAAAAAGAAAAATATTTTAAAGATATAATAAAAAATATATTTTTTTTTAATTAAAAAATAAAAACTTCAGACTAAATTTTTTTTCTCAAATGTATTTCAAAATTTTTTCATTGTTATCCCCCTTTTAAAAGAGAAAAATTGGGGTTTTTGTAAAAATTAAAAAAAAAAAGGATTTTAAAATGTATGAGAAAAAATTCCTTTTAAAACTTTTTTGATAGTTTATATTGAAAATAAAAACTACTTTTTAAAAATGGAAAACTTTTTAAAGGTAAACGGGAAAATAATTTTTAAAGGAATATAAGTAACTGAAAAAGCCCGGAAAAGAAATTTTTCTTTTTCCCAAATCTGAAAATAATGGAAAATATATAAAATTTAATTTGTGAAAGAAAATTTTTGTACTATTTAAAAGTTTTTTGTTTTTTAAATTTTTTTCTGGTTTCTTCGTAATTTTTAAAAAAAAAAAATTCAGTCGAACTTTTTTTGAACCTCTAAATTGCGAATATTTCGATATAGCCAATTTTTTCTCGGGAAACCTTGAACATTTTCACAATTTTCTTCGTAAAAAACCTCTATAAAGCGAAGTGCATTTTCTATATAACGAATTTTTCCCTTTTTAAAATTAAATTTTTTTTTTCCCTTTTTTTTAAAAAAAGTATTTCTAAACTTTTTCAAAAATTTCTTTTAATTTTTTTTTATGGTGGTCAAAAATTTTGAATTGGTTTTAAAATTAGATCAAACTCGCCAAAAACAATGGGAGTTCAATGTTCCATCCGGGGTTTAAAAATTTTAACCCCCCTTGTCCAGTTCCTAAAACATCTTCGTATCCCTTTCACCCTCAGTGGAGTTGTCCCGTTTTTAAGCTATAAAATAATTATGTTTAAAATTATTTTGTTTTATTTTAACTTGAAAATTTCCCCTTAATTTTTAAAAAATAAATTGTTTTTTTAAATTATTGAAAATACAGTTTTTGTTTTTTCCTTGCTTTTTTTTGATAGGAAAAAAAAAATAAAATTATTAAATTTTAAAAGGGGGAAAAAATTATTTTTTTAAATCATAGTTTTTTATAAAAATTTTTCTTTTTAAAAAGGGTTTATAAAGAAAATTTTTAAAAAAGAGTTCTATTCCCCAATTTTCCATTAAAAATTTTTAAAAAGGATTTTTTGTTTTTTCGTTCCGGGATACCCCACTGTATTTTTTTTTCTGAAAGGGTAGTAAATATTTTTTTGGGGTTTCACAAAAACTAGCAAAATTTAATTTTCCCCGCGCGTTTGTGTTTAAAATATTTATCATACAAATTTTAAAATTTTGTTTTTGAGTTTTTCAGAAAAATTTTTTTAAATTACATAATATAAAAATTAAAAATTTTTAAAAAAAATTTAACCATAATAAAAAAAAAAGGCTAAATTTTAGAAAAAATAAGTTTTTTTTTTTAAAAACAATTTCCCAATTAAATAAAATTTTTTTATCACAAAAAAATTTTATTCATTTTAATAAAAAAAGAAACCCCCTTCCAAATTTAAAAAATAACGGGATTTTTTTTTTAAATTTATTAGAATATATTATGAAAAAAAACATATTGACTATTAGAAAACGGTTTTAGGGTTTTAAAAATTTTTTTTTAAATTTTTTTAAACAAATTAGGGTTTTTTTTTTAGAACGCAAAATTTTTTTTAAATTTCCCGGTTATCAAAATATTATTCCATTAATGGTTTTACAAATTAAATCTTAATCTATTTTGGAAAAGGTTTTAAAAAAAATTACAAGATTTCAACAAAAGGAAAACTTTAAAAATTTTTTCTGAGAATTGAAAAAAAAAAAGCATTTAACCTTTCTTTTAAAAGGGGAAAATTTAAATTATTTGGCAAAAAATTTTTTACAATCATTAATCAGAAATTATTTGAAAATTACACGAGAAGAAACATGTATTTTATATTGGCTTAATATTATTGAAATTAAATTTTAAAACTAAATTGATGGTTATTTTGTATAAATTTTTTTCCTTTTTAAAATTGAACATTTACATAAAAAAAATTTTTCAAAAATTTTTTTGTTCGGGTTTTTTTTAAGAAAAGCATATTAAAATTTTAAAACTTTTTTTAGCAGAAACTAAAATAAATTTAAAATTTTTAATTAAATATTTTTAAACATAAATTTTTTAATTTTTACAAAAAAATTATGATTTAAAAATTTATACAAAACACAAATTTTACTTTTTTTTTCTATAATTTAAAATTTTTAAAAAAAAATTTTAAAAGGATTTTTTTTTCTTAATTTAAAATTAAAATTTACTTAAAAATTTAAAGTTTTTTAATAAAAAATTTTTAAAGGGGGAAATTTTAGTTTTTTTTTTTACCATCGTTTGATCTTTCCCTATGTTTTGGTTTTGACATACATTACAAATTAAATTACTAACCAAATTTTTTTTTTAAACAGTTCATCGTTATATTTCTTCCATTGTAGAAATTAAAAATTTTCTAAAAAATTTTTTAAGATTTTTTTAAAATAGTCCCTTTTATTTGCTGAAATGAAGCAATGTAAAAAAAATTTTTTTTTCTAATTTATTTTTTTACATTTCCCTTTGTCCCCGAATTTAAAAAGAATAAAAAAAACTTTGTTAAGGTTTTTTTTTACAAATTGTATCTAAAAGGTGGACTATAAATTGTTGAAAAAGCATTTTATAATTATAAATTGTCTTGGGGTCGAAAGGGGCACCCGTGGGGTTTTTTGTTTTTTTGAAAAACACTCTTAGGTTTAGAACCCAAAAATCATTAAAGTCAAAAAAAAACTAAACAAGGGTCAAAATCCCCTTGAGGGTCAACGGACATTTTTGTTAAAACATAATTGGGGAAAAATATGGGGTCTTTTTTGCATCTGTAATGTGAACATTTTTTCTTAAAATTTTAAGTTAAAAAGATTTCTCTCTCCCCCACACAAATGCCCTTTTAAAAGGTAATAATTTTTTTCTATGGGTGTTATTAACCTGGGTTGCAATAAATTAAAAAAAATTTTTACTCTTAGGCATGTGGGAAAAATTTTGGTTTTAGAACTATGAAATGTCCATTGAATATTTTTTTTTAAACTCAATTAATACAGACTTTTTTGTATGGTGGTTTTTTACTAAATAACAAAACAATGAAAAGTATTTGTAAACAATATAAATTACTAAATACCCTGGGAGAGTCATAATTCCTTCTTTTATACTTGAATAAACTTTTTTCACATACTGAAAGGTGTTCGTTTGGTTTTTTTTTTTCATAGGAAAATTTTTAAAAAAATTTTTAGGAACCCGTGAAACACATCTTTAGATTAAACAAAACATATTTAAGTACATCAAAAAACGAACTTTAAAATTAAAAAGAAAAGAAAATTTTAAACGATATTAGAGCGATTAGTAATGAATGCATTAAAATACCAATTAAAAAACCCCAGCTAGAAAAAGAAATCTTTTTGCCCAAACCCTTTTAATATTTTATAAATATATCTTGCATCACTTGCATTTTTATTTTTTTAAAATGTCAAAAAAAATAATTTTAATCTTAAATATGTAACTTTAACCGCATTACCCATTTATAAGGTAACGAAAATTTTTTATTTTTGAAATTAGATTCTATGTACATTAAAAAAGTGCATTTACAAATTCTTAAATTATTATTTTTAAAAAGGGATCTGACTACGTTAAAAGTGGGTTTTTTTAAAAACTTTAAAACCCAACATTTTTTTTTTAAAATTTTGTCACTTAGGTTTGGAAACACGTATAAAAATTTTTTTAAAAATATTATTACGATAAAATTATTTAAATGCAATTTTTTTTTTGGGGAAAAAAATTTTGGGAAAAATTTTTTTATTTTTCAAAACAAATTCCTTTTTGGGAAAAAAAAACTTAAAAAAAAGCGATAGCTAAGGAAACCCCTAAAAGGGAAACGGAAAGGATTAATTGGGGGAAAATTGCTTTTTCCCCAAATTTATCAAATTGAAAAAATAGTTTTGTTATTTTCCCAAAAATGTTTTTTTTGGGAAAAAGGGAAAAATTTAATTTATTTTCAAAACACTTGGGAAAAAAAAGGCAACCCAAAATTTTTTTATGGAAAACTTTTGAAAAGGGAAAATTGTTTTTGGCCAATTAAAATAATTTCCCCAAAAGTTTTTATTTTTGGGGTTTTAAAAAAAGGTCACAAAATTTAAAATTTTTAAATTTTTTTAATTGTAAAATTACTTTTAAAATAATTTTTATGGGCATTTTTTCAAAAGAAAATTTTTTAAAAAAATAATTTTTTGTTCCTTTTTTCCCAAAAAAACTTTTAAAAATTTTTTTGTTAAAAATCTTAAAAAAATGGGACTTTTTAAAAAATTTTTTAAAAAAATTTTTTTTTAACTTTTATTTTAAAAAAAAATTTAAAATCATATTTAAAAAAAAAGTTTTTTTTTTAAAAATTTTTGGCCGATTTAAAGGGAAAAATAAAAAATAATTTAAAATTTTTTTTTTTAAAACATTTTTTTTGGCCATTTTCCCAAGTTTTAAAACACCTTTTTAAAAAAATCATTTTGTAAAAAATTTTTAAAAAAAATTTAAAACATAAAACCCCAAAAGGAAGGAAAAAAAAAAATGTGTATGCTTGTGACCCACACGATGAAGTGAAACTTCCCAATTTTTTTTAAAATTTTTTCAAAAGGGGAGTTAAATGAATAAAAAAAAAAGGGGGTTTTAGTATTGACCTATAAAATTTTAAATTCATAAGTATGTTCATAAAAATAATATTTTTTTCGAAATATACTAACATATTTTAAATTTTTTGTATTCTAAAAAGAAAACAAAAGGTTTTATAGCTGAAATAGGTTAAAAAACCCCTTTTGATTTAAATTTTTTTTAAATATCTTTAAAAAAACCCCTTTAAGCGTTGATCTTTTCTTCGTCGTGCTTTCATTTGGACCCTTTGACATAATTTAAATCATGGTAAATTTTTTCAAAAAGGGGCCCCATCCATATTTGTGAATTTTGGTTGTTTAAATTTTAAAAATATTTAAAATTTTTTTCTTTTGAATTAATTTAAGCAAAGGGGTGGTAATACAATTTTATAAAAAAAAAGGAATCTAGGTCAAAGCTTTTAAAAGGGGTTTAATCAGAAAATTTATATTTTAAAATCTGTCATACTAGATCTTTTTTTTCATTGTATAGCAGTTTTGTATAAATATATCTGGTGCTGCAAAAGGGAAATATTCTTAATTAATTTTTGTTTTTCCTTTTTATTTAAATTTTTTTAATATAACTTTTCCTTTAAAAATTTATTTTTAAAAATTTTTTAAATTTTTTTAACTTTATTTTTAGACTGGGAAAGGGATATTTAAGTAATTTTATTAATAGAAATATTTGTTCATTGCTATTCTGATTCCAACCAAAAAAGATTTTATTCTTAAATTCACTGCCAAAATTTAATGATAATTATACAAATTTTCTTTAGTTCACAAAATTTGTCCTTTTTTTTACATTTTTTTCTAATTTTGCGAAGGTTACTCTCCCCTCTCGAAAACCTATTTTTAAAAAAATTACATGTTTCATTTTCCCTGCTTCATTTGGATTAGAAAGAATCCCCACTCATTTTGTGAAAAAGGGGGGACCCATGGGGGCCCCTTAAAGAACTAGGAACTTTACTTTTTCTTTTGGGATTGGTAGGGGTAAACTACCGCGTTTCAAAATGGCGGGGGAAAAGGGGAAACGTCCATCCTTTTTTTTTTTAGCGTTTGTATGTCGCGGACGACCTTGGGGCGGCAGGTTTTTCCCACTCGGGGACAAAAAGCCCAGAAGGAGCGTTACATACCTGAGCGTGACGTTCTTGGGTTTACCCCTCCAGCAAAAAAGCGCCAATATAAGTTATCACTTCAAAAAAAAAACCCCAATTATTATTATTTTAAAAACCCAAAATTTTTTTAAAGGGCCTTCTCTTATTATCTTTATTTATCAATGCATTTAAACATGATATACATTATTGGGTAGCTATTTATTGTGATAACGTTTCTCCAAAAATTTTTCAATTTTTTATGTTTCAGAAATTAAAATTTTAAAACCCCTTTGGGTGACAGTTCTGAAATGGGGCTTGATACCAAGTTAAACTCCATTCCTTTTATGAAATTCACGAATTCACAGAAGAAGAAAATAAAATATTTTTTTTAAAAAAATTTTCCCGAAATATGATTTTTTTTTTTTTTTTTGCAAAAAACACTTTTCCAAAACTTTAAATTTTCGTTGGGTATTACAAAACATAAATAAAAAAAAAAAATAAACACAATAATTGGGGTGGTAAAGGGGCATTTTTTAAAACTGCTTCTTTTTTTTCACAGGGGTAAATGGGCGGGGGGAACCATGTTTTAACCACACATAAATAAACGATAAGCAAAAGAACTGTTTTTAAAGGTTTTTTTAAAAAGGGAAAATACAAAAGTGAGAAATGGAATACGAAAAAACAAGACAAAATAAGGGGAAAATTATTACAACTCCCAAATTTGCATCCTTGACGAAAAAAAATGTTTTTGGGGGATTTCCAGTAAACGAAAAGGGTATATACATCTTTGACTGTATTTGAGTAAAAACGAACTTACCCGAATAGGCCAAAAAATGTCCCGAATTCCCTTTTATGATAGTTTTTTCCCCTGTAGAACAAAACATCCCCGTTTTCGAAATACGTTTCTTTTTTGATGAGAATGAGGAAATGTGGTTGATGTTTACTTACATTTGACAGTATCAAGAAATGACAGGTTGGGTTTTCCAATGTTAAAAGGTTTTGCTTTCATATATTTTTGTTTTCACCTAATTCAATATCATTTTAAATCAAATTTGAAAAAAAATTTTTTTTAAACCAAAAGGGGGAAAAAAATATTTTAAACAACAAGATGGATCAAAACTTTTTTTAATTTTCGTTAAGACTACCCAATTTCCCCACAAAATTTTATATTACCGAAAAAAAGTTTTGCATTTTTTTTGTAACCATATCATTGAGAAGCTTTAACAAATTTCAGAAAACGTTTAAAAAAATTAGTTTTAAGATATTTAAAATTTTTGAGCTATGGTTTTTGGGTTTTTTGTTTTTTTAAAGCATTTTTCCCCTCTTAAATTGAATGAATTAAAATATTCTTAGCACAATCCCAAATCTTTTAGGGGAAATTTTATTAATTCAATTATTTTCTAAAATCATTTCTCTTTTTTTGGGGTTTTTATTTTTTTAATTCTCATTGAAATTTAAATTAAAAATTTTTTTCAAGGCCATTTTTCTTTTAAAAATAGTTTACATAACATAGAATCTTTCATTAATTTTTTTTCTATTGAGAAAATGTCACGGCCAAACATGTTGTGAGAAACGATACTTCGAAGATATGGAATACTACTGAAAATGATGTATCTAAAAACTGTCCTCAGCTGAAACTTCAATTAGACTTCCAAATACATGTATTTTGAATTCAAGTATTTTGGGGAAAATGAATATTTCCTTTTTTTTAAACAAGAGTACTTTTTTTTTAATTTTTTTAAAATCTGTAAAGAGGGTAAAAAATTCCCCAAAATCCCAAATTTTAAAAATGAAAAAAAAATAAAATTTTATAAACAAACCTGGGTATTTTTTTTTTAAGTTGGGATCATAATTTTTTTTGGCCCTAAATATATTTTTTCAAAAATTTTTTGAAAATGTTTTTTCTAAAATTAGGCTAAATTATTGGGCATAGTAAAAAATATCAAAAAAATGCAAAAGTTTTTTCAATTAAAAAAATTTTTTTAAATTATATTTAATGAAAAAAGGGGTTTTTTAAAGTAGAACATCGTTTGGGGGGAAAAACATATTAAAAATTAGAGTTTAAGGGCATTAAAAAGTTTTTTTTTTATACCCTTTACTTTAAATGCCCGGGTTTTTTTCCCGACTTTTAAATTTTTAAGGAAAAAGGTTTTTTAAACCCCAAGAATTTTTTAATTTTATCTTTTTGAAATGAAATTTTTTATATGTACTCCCAAACGTATGTTCTATAAAAATTAATATGGATTTATGGCTGAGATCTCTAGATATTTTTTAAAATGCTTAAGTTAATATTTTAAACATTTTCGTGTTTTTTCCAAGTTTTTCTAGAAAAATAATTTTTAAAAATCAACAAAGGAATAGATTTTCAAATCCATGCCAACTTTCGTTCACAATAATCAAAGAAATATAAACAACTTAAAATTTTAAAAAATTTAATAAGTGAGCATTTTATAAAAATTTGAAAAAAGTTCAAAAAAAATTCTTAATTTTTTTAAAATTGTTAAACAAGGACTCGTCAAACTGAATTTTATATTTCAGAATCCTCTTTATAATATAATCTGGATATAAAACATAAATTATTGTTACTGTTACTGCCTACAACAAAAATTGAAAAAGGGTACTGTGTAGCTTTAAAAACTTAAACAAAATATTAAAATGTTTAATTGTTCTGTTTTAGCAGTTTGGTGTTTTTATTATACGTTTCACAGCTTTAAACTTTATTAAAAGAAATAAAAAAGCAATTGAACCAAAATTACATCAACATATTACCATTTGAACACATATTACACAATAAAATCGTATCATCATATAACAGTTTTATTTTACAAACATATAAACCTAAACTATTTTTGAGAAGAGTGGGAAAGAATTTGCGTCAACCCCCGAAACGGAATACCGCTGACCTGCTGAAAAAATCATGCATCAAAACGATGTGCATCACCTATTTTGATAGTCAAGGCATTATCCACAAAAATTTTCTACTGAAGGAACGATGATGAATGCTGGAAGGTACATTGAAATTTTGAATCGTTTCATCAAACGTATAACGGGGTACGACTTCAGTACGCCCAACAAGTTTCATGGTTTTTTGTTCATGACTATTCTCGCCCTCACATAGCCAATATCGTCAAACAGTTCCTAGCACAAAAAGGGGATGCAAATTGAACATCTACCGTACTCATCAGAGCTCGATCATCAAAACTTCTTCCTATTCCCACAAATCAAACTCGCTTTGAAAGAAAAGAGATTTGACGATATTTTTGTGATCCAACAAAATGTGACAATGCTTTTAAACTCCATCTTAAAAAAAGACTTCTAGCAAAGTTTCCAGGAAATGTATAGCAGATCTCATTGGTGCATAATTATGGGAAGTGGCAATTTTGAAGGACATTAACTTTAGTAAATATTTTATCTACGTTAATGTTACAGGACTATTCACCGAACTTTATTGTCAGAGGTTGTTTAATTTCGGTTTGAAATTATAAAAAGAGCGAAACGTTTTAGAAAAGACGAAGGCAATAGATATAAACAATTAATTAATTCTATAATATAGAAATAACTGCAAAATATACAAAAATCTGCAAATATTTTGTCTTTTTAAACTTAATTTTCTTTTAAATTCAATACCTATTGATTTCCATGAAAGATACTGAATATTTTTCCTCATGTTTCTATTTTTTGTTGATTCAATTGAATAGATCGTTAATACAAAAATGACGACACACGTAGATTATAATAATTGGTTGCAGAACTTTTGTCAACCTGTAAAATTTTGCATGCATACTTTTTATTGTATGAATAAAACCAAATTAAAAAAAAGAGATTTAAGTTTTTTTAATTGTTTTGAACTCCCGTGTGTAATTTTCAGTTTTTTCCGTCATTATATCAATTTTATTAATGTAATTAAATGTTTTTCAGAAGGGAAAAGGCAAAATAATATATCGTTTATCATTCTTATATCACTTTATTAATGTCCCTGAAAAATTGTCAAAAGCAGCTGCTTTACAATATCTTTGAAGATAGATTCATTAAATTTTACCTGATTTTTCTAATAATGACACCTTAATTTACTGATGAGTTATTCGCGATAAGTCTATCAGAAAATCACACATTTTACCCATCTTCCTCAACGTTTATTTAGAAACTTCTTTGTATTTGTGTTACATAATTGATGATGATCAATAATCCTTTTATTCTACACAATTTAATTAAATTTTATAATTTAAAAATCTAAATAAAGCATTTTATTATAGGAATATTATACACTGATATATTGAAGTATGCAAAGTACTTTGAAAAAGCTTGTAACTTAACCATTTATTTTCTTATAGATTGAAGCTATTTGTCAGTTTTAAGTTTGAGCAATATTATTTTTTCTGACAAGATGTAAGAAAGGAAAATTTTATTTTTCAAGACTTAGTGTTTCTAAGAAAATAGCGCTTTGATGGCGCCACAGGCGCGCGAAATGTGTGTCTGCGTAAAAATTCTAATCATTTGCGTATCTCACCTCCGCTAATGCATGTTGTAAATTTCATGTTATTTGTATGTTTCCTTCAGGGTGTTGCATTTAAGGTTGTCAGCAGTGTGTATATATATAATACGATAAAATTAATTGATTTGTAAAATAAATATTTATTTATTTAATAAAAGACTTGTTTCATTAAAACCAGCTTATCTTAAATTCGTTCATGCTAACTAAGAATTCAAATCTCTTTTTCCTTTATAAGAGGCCACCAAAGTCAAGTAGTCAAGTTAGCAAGTTTTGCAATAGACGATGCTCAAATTAGACCAAAATTCAAATTCATCTTGCGGGATCATGTGGGATATATATATTGTACATTACATGCATAACTAAGTGATGCGACGTGAATGTTGAGGGTGATTTCAAGAACATATGTTTTTCCCTTTCAAT
>BMAV01022785.1:0-10436 GCA_019973955.1 Trichonephila inaurata madagascariensis
AGCGCAGACCTATTTTAATGCAAAATGCATACATAGAAAATCTAAGAGACTCTTTTAATACCAAATATATTGTATTAAAATGTATATAGTTTATTTTTCACTGTTAGAAAAATTTATTTATTTTTTTATTGAGATTCAAGGAAATTCTGCAATTTTTAGTATCATAATAAAATGAATTCCAATAACAATTTTGTTACAAAAATATGAAATTTCATATTTTTTTATTTATTGATAAGTATACAGATGAAAGCAATATACGTGTGTTACGTTTTTTGTTTTATAAATAAATAGACTGAGATAGAGTCTATGCATAGTTTTTAACAATTAATCAAAATGTGAATTTCCATACTGAGAATTTTTACCAGGAAATTGAAAAGAAAAAAAATTAATAACACAGAAGTTTTTTTTTTATAAATGTGTCAATAATTTAGAAAAATAAAGTCGAACTGAAACACTGCAAGACACTTTTGGGAAAAATCATTGTTTAACTTTATTATTTTCCGTATGTAACCGCAGAAAAAAAATTCCTTAAAAATTGCGTGAAAACTAATAAAAATTATGTAGGAAACTTTGCTTGTTTAATACACATATTAATGTATTTATCTTAAGACAAATTGTTTTGATTAGCGGTAAAAAAACATTTTTTTCATACAAATAAATTTACAATCACATTTGAAAAAATGTGGTGCTAAAAATGTTGTTAGAACGTGACAATAAAAGTAATTTTGAATCATTCCATATGTTATAAAGAAACTAAAATATAATGTTTATTATGCAACTAAACCTCAATTACTGAATATAGTTTTAGAAGGCTTTACTATAAGTCCTAACATCATTATTTCTAGATTATTTTGATCACATTACACAGAAGTGATAACTAATTAGAGAATCGTCCCAATAGTCATTAATAAATTATATTTATAATCGGACTTTTATGGAAATTGTGACTGAAATGAATTTATTCATGAAAGCAGCACATTAATACACTTTATCATGATGAATATACATTTTTGAAACGAGATGAATAATATATCCAAATTTGCAATTAATTATAACATGCTTTAACTTTTATGTATAATATGCATCTAAAAATATGAATGCGAAAAATGTTAATAATTATAGCTAAAAATTAAATTAATTTATATACATAGGCTAATTTCTTAGCAGGGTATATCACATATTTCAGATATGTCGCAGAGTTAGTCTTACAGCAAACTAAAAATAATTTTTCTACTTTTATAAATAATTTTTTCAGAAGTAACATTTTCTAACAGTACTGAAAATTGTTTTAAAATGTATGAACTTTTACTTAAAGAGTCCATATATTTCTCCAACTGTAAATAAATAGTTAAAAAAAATGTAAAATAGTGTAGTATGAAATAAGATCCTTTTTAAAACTTTTATAAGCCGATGATAATTACAGGTGATAAAAAAGCATAATAACATATAATGATAAAATCCTATGCCAATCTCCGACCTTCCGGTCATAAGTTGATGAGCAGCCCAAAACAACGTGGATCAATAAAAATGGTTACCAATAGCCCATTCAAAAACATTAAAATAAATGCAGTTTAAAACAGTAATTCATATTGCGATGTTATTCCAATTCATGATTACATCATGTTTACAAAGGGAGTGGGTAGGAATTTTTTAATCTGCCATTGATATTCTTATACAGGTCAGAATGCAAAAAGACATGACCAGTAGCGAGTCTTTAACAGACCACGCTATTCGTCTATGCAAGAAACCTGAAATTATTGTTGACGTTTTCCAAAAAGGGCTCCAACTCTTCCCTGAAGCACCCTTTATATACTATCTAGAACGTTTGGATTTAATGGTACTGGATATACAACTTTTTATGTGCCATAATATATATCATACTTTTCATTTCGATATATACCGCGATGACTTGAGATACACTGCAATGAAATGTAGTTTTTTATATTCAACTTTTTATTCATCTTCTCTGGCAGATTGATCCTGGAAATATCACAGTTACTGCGAGTGGAAGTTTTTAAGGCAGATTAAAAATTATAAGTTATCCAGCTATTAAATGTGGCCGCGGCAGCCACGTGGTATAGGTATCGGATCGTGGCTTGCCTTGTCGCCCAGTACCACTAAAAGACCCACCGTGTAAGGCAGCGATGCACATTAAATCTGTCGAGAGCTGAAACGTCCTCCCGTGGGTGTGGTAGTTAGGAGAGGGGGTGCTAGCTCAGGTGTCGTCCACGTCACTTGACCATGGTTCAAAATTACGTGGTTCGTCGCCAAAAGCCCTCGTGTAGCTGAACAGTGCGACGTTAATATTCAATCAATCAACCAGCTGTTAAATAACTTGGGTGCCAACATTAAAATATTTTTTCAGTGGGTACCGTAGCACGTGAAGGTCTGAGGAAATGAGATTGCAGATGACTGGGCCCGTGAGGGCAGCCATCTGCAATAAGATTCTGCAATTATGCCATCTGCAATAAGATTCAACGCATGGTGGAATGGTTTTTCAGAAATTTCTATACGAAGAAAACAAGATATCAGTTCCTCTTGGAAGTAGCCCTCGGTACATGAGTAGTATGAAGGAAACCATCCTGGTGCTGCTTTGCTTGGAACAGGAAGGAGGCGTGACGAAGCTACTCTTGCTAGGTTTCGCAGTGGACGTACTCCAGCTCAAGGGCATGTGGTGGGTCTTTAAGTTTACCCTTCTTGTCCTAATTGCACTGTGACCCAAGCCGCTCCTGCCCAGATCTTGTATTGGTTTCCATAAGAGCCCGCTGCTCTCAAGTCCTGCTACAGTTCTTCAATGTCTAAAAACATACGGTTCATGGACTTGATTTAGATGTTTCTGTCAATCAAGTGGGATGAGAAACAACGCAAAAATTAAAAGAAATAATTAGATTTTATAGCAACTTATTTTTATGTTATATTTTATCCGCAAAGAACATCGTGCACATTTATATCAAATTCTATAAAATTTCAAATGCATTACTCATAGAGGCAGAAAAACTGATTTTAGTAAATATGTGGCATATTTATGTCTACAAGGCATGATTTTGTCTAATTATTCAATTATGAAACTAATATTCAAATGACCTAATATTTATCTCAATGTGGCAATTTAATTATTGTCTCAAAATCGAGTTGTGCAATGAATGTAAGACTTGACATTAAAAAATCCCCAAAAAGTTTTAATGTATTCCAATTTGTTTCCTAAGTTTATTTAAAATAATCTAAAATTGAGACAATATCAATTACATATATATATTATTACGACAGAAATCATGATATTAAACGAAAAACATTTATTATATAAAAAAATTTTTATATAAAAATAAGTACATGTATACGCATGCCTCTTAAAACTACACAAACAACCTTCATAAATTTATATTAAAATGTACTCAGAGAATATTTAGGGAGTTAATTATTGTGCTAAGTGACGAAACAAGTTGAGCTACTTTCTTGTTATAAATTATCATCAATGAAAAACCTTTTATATTTAATTAAAAAACTCATTGCGTATTCAACGGGTGTTTTCTTTATTTCATTCAAATGAGTTGGTTTTCTTAACAGCCACTAGCAGTTCCAGACAGGGAAATGTAATTAACCTTATTTTTGCATATATTACCTCTCATAATTCTAATAAGAAGCATTATGTTGTTTGAAGTTTCATTTCAGTGTGATATTACCTTTGAAATCCATTTCCTTACAAATCAGGAAAAAATTATTTCCCTTTTTATTATTTTAATATTTGTTTCAAAACTTTAACATTTATGTGTTTTAAAATTTAGTTAAAAGTATAGATATATTAAATATGGGAAAACATGCCGTCATTATATACTAGCGTGTTGTAAAAGCTACACGCGCTGGTAACTGGTTGATTGTGTAAAAAAGATCTTAATCTTTAGTTTATCTTGTTGTATATATTGCTTTTGTATGTGTGTGTGCATGAGTGTGTGGCCATGTGGTTGTGTTTGTGAGTGTTTGTATGTGTGTGGCCGTGTGGCCGTGTGAGCATGTGCGTATGTGTATGTATTCGGTGTGTGTATGTGTAGTTTTGTAAATATATGATCAATTTTTGTAAGATTTTTTATACATAATATATATATTTTTAACATTTATCATAGACATGCATATGTAAAGGTATACGGTAAATATACTTTGCTATGCTAGTAAATCCGCTAGATATCTCTCATATAACTGATTTTCAAAAGCATTTCATTATTGTAAATACGTAAAAGGCATAATTTTACGATTGTTTTGACCTATAATACAATTTTCAGTAGTCACAAAAGATTCTTTTTTACAAACAAACATAAAAAAAATTCTTGTATTTAATATAAAATTATTTTTACTTTAAAACAATTTAAATTTTTATATATCGTAAATAATTTAAAGTTTATTTTATAAAAAAAATGTTTATGGGTCCTGTAACATATAAAAAGCTTTTCCTGTTTACTATATTATTTTTATAGTATTTACGAACTTACTTTATAATTGTTTGTATTTTCATAATTAAGTCCCTAGGGCTTTGGTCGTTTTAAGTCGCTTATTGTTCTATCTATTTCTATTTCGAATTTGTGATTTGATTTTTCGGGGATATACTTTAGTCTAGAAATCAGTAAATTAAAAAAAAAAAAGAACTTTTCCTCATTAAAACAAGTAGCTAAAATCCAAGATTCTCTGAACTGTTTAAAGACAAATATTTATAAACTTCTTGATTATTCTTTTCATTTTGGTTCTTTTTATTGAACATAAGCAGTAATTCGTAATTCATGAAACGTAATAAGATTAATTTTTTTTTAATCTTTTCTTCAGCATATCATTGACTCAATATATATAGTGAAAATAGCTTAACAGAAAACTGAGAAAATTCAAATAATTTTTCGTGTTAAAAGTTATTTAAAAAAACAACCATGTATTTAACAAAATTAAGTTTATAAGACTACATTTTATTTACAAAGATATTGTGAAATAAGGTCGAGCTAACAATATCGAAATCTTTATAAATTTCAGTTTTTTGTTTCCGTTATATTTGATTAACGGCTTTATAAGTAGCTCTATCTTTGTTTTAAACGAAATGGAATTTGGTTTCCCTGAGCCCTTTGCCATTGTGCTCGTAAAAAAAATCTTCAAAATTAGGAAAAAAAAAACACAAATCAAATTCATTGATCTTTACTCATGCTGCAATGTACTCGTCACTGAATTTCAAAGTCAAATGATGAGAGATGAGATGTTTTTGTGTAGCATATATAAAGGTGCAGGGTGAATGTAGTTTAGATAAACAAAATTGATTCGCGAGCGTGTCACAAGCTATTCTAAGAGTATTTCACTCCCAAGTTAGCATCCTTTCTACGAAACATGTGAAATGGTATTTCTTTCATTCCACACCCCTCTTAAACCTTTCTTGCACCGCTAATGTTTTCCGCATTTTGATCAAGCAGGAAATCTTTTCGTGTTAAACGATTTTCGTTTCGTGTTAAAAGAAATGAAATGCATGAAAATGCAAAGTAGTTTGTAGGGACCATTGTGTTATTTCGTCTTAAGCGTTTTTGCTTTAAACGTATTTCACTGTATAACGAACAGAATCTGACATCATTGGATCAACAAAGTATTCGGTGGAAAAACCTGTTTTGTAACATAGGAATGATTTCAATTCTGTGAGTGTCATACCACCGAATTCACTGTTGACCGGCAGTCAAAGGGAAAAAACCTGGTTCTTGTCTCAGTTCATTTTATTCTGTTGTAAATTCATTCGCTAACTTCGTTTCAGTTTAGGAAAATTTTACCGGGATTAAATTTGGATGAAGATTTAACCGTGCTTTCGCAGTAAAAGATTTTTCATATGCTAACAAAAAGCTATATTTTCGAATATATTTCTGCTTTTACGATGGATAAAATTAAACAAATCCCATCTTACTGAATTAGATTATTTTAAAAAAATTACAATCAGGGTGAGAGGGTAATGTAAGAAGAATAAGTAATTGAATGAATATTAACGTCGCACTATGCAGCTACTCCAGGGCTTTTGGCGATGGACCCGGTAGATTTAAGAAGAAAAGATATACAGGGAGGGGGGCTTAAAGTATCCAAAAGTTATGACTGACTTTATGGCTGTTAACACCCTATGGCTGTTCATTCATGGATTGAAAACCCCTCTGAAATTTTTTTTGGGGTCTAGTCTGGTTGGACGCACGAGCGTGCATTATTCGGCAATTACAGACGAAAACTTGTTACGCTGACTTCATTAGTAAATATGTGGACGCCAAAAGTTGCAGTTAGTACTTTGGTTAACGGAATTTCAATCAGTCACATGTGTACGGTGATGTGTTCGAATGGAATGGAATAGAATGTCTTTACTGGCTTGACTAATAGACATATCAAGACTCTTACAAAATGAATTACACACACGATCAATAGTGTCTTCTATCAAGAAAACTTAAGGATACTTGACAGACCAAAGTTCCCGTCTCCTTTAAAAATCTTTTCCATTGGTGGACAGATTTTGATGTCGAAGGATTGACCTCCCATTCAACTTGAACACGTTGCTGTACACGCGTAGCTGATTTAAATTCCGTTAATCTAAGAAAGCACTACACCTTTTTTGTGGCGCCCACACCTTTACTAATGATGTCAGTGCAACAAATTTATCGTCTGTTATTGCCGGATAATGCGCGTATGTGTGGCCGATCTGACTAGACGCAAAAAGTTTAGGAAGGGTTTCCAATCCACGGTTGAAAAGTTTATTTCATTTTGATGGTAGTTCTGTAATAATAAGCCATAATGTTTGGATACTTTAAGCCAGACACCCTGTATTATATCAGTACCAAGTATAATATTATAAGCAAATTATTCGAGGTTACAAGTTTTATTTTAACTTTTCAGATTGCTGACTCGCAGTTCGGTAACCGAAATTAAAAAAAATAGTTGCAAACTGAAATTTTAAGCCGGTGGTTTGCTTTTTCTTAAACCTGGTTACTTAACTTAAACTTTCGTTGTGTGTTCTAGTTAACGTAGGAAGCAGTTGTTAGAGTGCTATATGATAATACTACTATTAGATAAGACCTTTGAAGCTCAATTTTTTCCCTATAAATATTTTTCGAGAGTAAAATCCTATTGGCTCTCTGTAAGAGTATCTTCGTAATTTTCTTATCAAGAAGGAATGATGGTGTGCTGTAGAAAATTGTGCTATAGGAGGTATGTCTGACCGTAACTAATAGTTATTATATGATAAAGAGTATTTTCTTATGAGAAGTAAATATTTCTAACAATTAAAGCAGTTATAATTTTTATGTGGTAATGTGGCTTTATGAAACATATCGTTGGTAAGAAAAATGATATAAGAGTCACATTCTAACAAACAGATATCTAAAATAAATAAAATATTTCAAAATTTTCCAGTACCAATATTCGTAAAGGTAGAATATTCAATGTTCAATTTCATGATTGAGCATTTATTTAATCAATCAAATTAATGAAACTATTCAAAAAACATCAAATTAATATATATATATATATATATAAGGATAATTAAATTAGATTAAAAATTAAATTCCCTACATAGCACTTAATGTTTATTTTTTCATTACCTCTTCAAGTATCAAACTATTCACCCATTTTTTTTCTTTCTTTCTTTTAAACATATCTAATTCCAGATCGTTATATTTAATAGCCCTATATGTCAGCATTAACTTTCAAGTGAACTCATGAAATCTGCGATCGGTGTTTTAAGTATTAACCCACTTAAGATTTTCACGGTGGCGTGCTTTTGCTCTCTGCTTCTTAGCTTCATATGAAATATAGAAATGATTGAATGAAGTTCCTTTTTAAAAACTAAGTCAGTTTCTGACTCCAAAACATGTCATATATATATATATATATATACATTTATACACACACATATCTATAGTAATATAAAATAACAGTGAAAAAGTACAAGAACATACAATTCTAAAACAGGAAGAAATTGGAATTCACCAGACCAGACACAACAAATGTAGATACAAAAAAGTCTTTGGACTAAACTGGAGACCTATTATGATTTCTAAAGCTGTCGCTGAATTAGGCCAGCGAATTAGGGTTAGCAATGCTTTACAGATCCTACCTTCCCCGTTATATATATATATATATATATTTAATAATTAGTTTTACTATTCCAGGTATTTTGCGTGAATTTAAGTATTTTATGATGTCTTTTCTTCAAAAGCAATTTCAGTTTCATTAATAGAAATTTCATTTTCTTAAATATTTTCAAAACAATGGATATTTCATGTTTAAAAACAAATAAAATAATGTTATTTTTTAAATTATATTTTCCTCACAGATTTTTAAACATTACGTTTTAACTGAAAATAATGCCTCTAAAATATTTAAAAATAAGAAAACACAGTTCGAGCTACAATTTATTTTTAATTGCTTTTATTCTGTAAAAATTCAATGTACCTCTTTTAATATTAAGATACAGGTATATTTTAAGTTTTTAATTCAAAATTGAACTTATCTTTTTTTTAAAAAATAATAATAAAATAATTGCAAAAGTGATTAGTTGCTTATTAAGAGTATACAGTGCTATTCAATTGAGACAAAAATTGGTGAAAAAATCAAACCTAATTTTTTTAGCCTAAATTATTTTTAATATACTTTTCTACAATCTCACAAAATTTGAAAGCTTTAAGTTTAAGAAACGCAGAGTTATAACATTTACGTTTGCTTTTATTCACATTCCAATGTCATACAAATCAAAACTTTGAACTGACTTATCTCAGGAAGATAAAATAACTAGTTTGTCTTCATTTAAAATGCAAAAGCCTTTTTTCTATTGTGTCTACTACTTGGAAAGATTTTTCACTTGTTGCTAATAGTACATGGAACAAAAGTTGGGATGCATTTTTCAGTAAAAGCTATACCTATTTTTAAAAAAATAAGCAAATTTAGAATTTTAAGGAATTTTCAATAAGTATTCATACAGTTAAGGTGTCGTACGAATGCCAATTATGTTATCACAAATCCCTTACGAAATTTTGTTATACATAGTTTGACGTACTTTTAAATCAACTTTCATATACCGTAAAATCCGGTGTATAACGCGCACCTATACTTTCAAGCTGATTTTTTTAAGTTTTAGGTATATTCGCCGTATAACGCGCACCCCCTTTTTAACGAAGAAGTCTAAAATATTAGTATACATTGCTTTTATGTTTTGAAATCATTTATTCGAGTTATTATCCCAAATTTTTGAAAAAATAGTAGGCTTTTAGAACTACAACTATTTTATTTCGTAAGGCAAGTCGTTTCTTTTAAATAAGCAGTGTTTCGAGAGAGATACATGTAGAAGAAAAGTTTTTTTTTTATGTTCATATCTTTTGCTATTTTTAAAGCTATCATTTTTATACCCGGCGTATAACGTTCGGTCTTATTTTTTGTATTCAAAGTGCGCGTTATACTCCGGATTTTACGGTATATACGTCAATTTTTATTGGAGGAGTAGCATTTTAAAATCACTTCATAGATTTCCAGTTTTTCCCTTAAAAAATTAAATGTTTGGCTTTTTATGAAATTCTGAGTACAAAATCTGTTTTTCATCATGCATACTCATAGGAGGAAACCAAGAAAATTATATAAAAATCATTAAATTAAAAATGTTGTTGTAAATCGTACCATGCCCCCTTTAATTTTACTTAGCTGAACACTTTCAAATGTTAAAGAATTCCTTTTGATTGTGTCCAAAAATGGCTGTTGCGAACCCATGGCTGGAGTTGTTTCTGTGAGTGTGGATTACAGGTACTAATGCTACTGAAGACCCTTCAAGTAGAAGAGCTGATGCACGTTAAAGCCTCCTAGTTACCTTGTTTGGTGTGGAAATTTTGAGAGTGAGTGCCAAGTCTGGTGCCAAACTCGGCACAATTGACAGATGCTAAAAATCCCGAGATCCATCTTGAGCAGGCTTAATTTGCTTCTAACATCGTACGGCGCTCATAAACTATCAAATTACCGGGTGGCGAATGGAAACTTCTTTTTTTTAAATGCAATATAAAACGCTGCATGCTTTATTCGAATTTCTTGTTATTTTCGTCTACCACAGAACATTGTATCTTTGAATTCACACAGTTTTAAGCACAATGTCTATTAAATGTCGACCTTAATTATTAATACATCGATAAAAAGTCGATTTTGAAAACTTAAAGCCGTATTTTCAAGTATATCGATAGGAATATTATCAATTTCGGCTCAGATGTTGTTCCGTAGGTCCTCCAGGGTCTTGGAGTGATCTTCGTAAATCAGGGACTTGAAATATGCCCACTGGAAGTAATCAGGTGGGGAGAAATAAGGTGAACACGCAGCCAGTTTACTTCCCCTCGCAAGGTGATTAGTCATTGGAGGAAGACTGCTCTTAAAATAACAATGGAAACCCTGGAGGTGTAGGTTGTGGCCCAGTAGTGTTGTGA
>BMAV01022785.1:12431-26066 GCA_019973955.1 Trichonephila inaurata madagascariensis
TGTGTGTGTGTAATTTTTTTTTTTACTTTTAATAAACTATACTTGAGTGACAAAAGTGACTTGATTAAAAAAAAGAAAAAACGTAATTCAGATTTTGGAAACCTAAATAGATGGAAATCGCTCTATTATAAACATTGCTGACTAAGGATAGTTTCATAAAAGGTTAGGTTTAACAAGTTTTATGGCTAGGCAAACTTTCTCTTTTCAAATCTAATTGAAATTTTATAGAACTTAAAATGAATAGAATTTCTAAATCATTTAATGATTTTAAAAAAAAGTAACCTACCTATATATATATACACTTAAAAATGTATAGATCATACACATGATTAGAAATAATAAACAAGTTATCCCCAGATTCCGTGATTCAGATACATATTCATAGCTTGAAAAATAAAAGCCATGCTATAACATTAACAATAATTATAAGAAACTATATTTTTACTTAAATAAACTAAAAATAAGATTTAAAACTAAAATTAAAGGAATACAATTAAGAATATTTATGTAATCGTACATATCAAGAAAATTACGGTACAAAAATTTATTACAATATATATATTTTAAGAAGTATATTATACTATATACATGAACACATAAAATTGAAATATTCGTAAAAATATATGAGGAATTTGCTTTGAAAAAAATCCAGAATCTATATATACAATTCAAAACATTTACAAACATATAGCATTAATTTTACTTTCTTTTTCAAAAGAGAAAAGATTTTTATTCAAAATGTTCACTTAAGTTTTAAAATAAAGGAATTTTTATACAGTAAAAAAGTAATCAATAAAACATAAGAATCCATTATATTACAATACAACACATATTAGCCTTAGGATTTAGCATTAATTATTATTTCTTCATTTTAATAAATACAATAAAAATACTTTCTGATGTGGCACAACATGTGGAGATATATTACACAACATAGATTGCACAATATATGTTATATAAAAACCTTGTTTCATTTTTAACCTTGTTGCACTTCAGTTTACACCTAAAACTTTTGTCATGAATAAGAATAATAATGAATAATTTATATTGAGATTCATGTTTTATGAAAATTAGATAATTTAAGATTTGCAGTACGAATGCGTGTGTACAGGTGTATAAACTAAAATTGAAAATGGTTGTAATGAAAAAGATTAAATTAGAAATAGTTCTATTTTAAACGCTATTTGTTGCCAAACAATCTTCGAGAGTTTCTGTATCCACGCAAAAAAAGAAAAAATCCAGCAATCATGTACAATTTATACCCAGAGAATGTGTGCTGGTGGAAAATGAATTATATTTCTCTTGGTTCTTGTGAACGCATTGTGAAATACGCCCAAATCACACTCTTGGGCGCACAGCGTCTGAGATAGTAAATAAGTAGTTAGATATGACATGTTTGGGCAAAATGTTACAAGTTTTCCTCAACCTCATTTCCTGGGGAACGTATTTCATTTAATAAGAATGTGACAGTGATGTTGCCTTTGGGAAGAAACAGTTGAAATTTAAGTTGTCATGTAAGAGAATGTATCGCATTACACAAGCAGGATTTTTATTTTTCGCTAAAAGCACATAAATAATAATATTTTGTTGAATTGTTGGGTTTTTTTAACAGTAAGTGAAGCGAAATTTCTCAAAATTTGTGAGTCATATGAAAAACGCATTTTTGAACTTTATTTATTTTTTTTTACATTTAATTACTAAAACGTTTTGCACCGAAACCCTCATTAATTTTATTTATCGATCTCTTTAACAGGAAATTGAATTATTATGTTGGGTATTTTTTTTTGTATAAACATAACAATAAAGTACACAGTTAATTTATTTTAATGTATGGATGGAATAAATTTATAGAATGTAAGGTGGGTTAAATAAACTGAATTTAACGAATATGTATCGTGATAATTTAACTTATATTTCCTACACTTTTAAAAAATTCAAATGGAAATTCAAGTAATTTTTTTATTGTAGTTCGAGTTCAGAAAAGAAATATTGTAAATGGATATAGCTCATGAAAAATCCCGTAATACCTTTATTTGAAATGGTTTTATTTACATATTAGTTGTAAAAGCAATTATGAAAGAGATAAAACGGAAATAGCTGTAATTTTAGTGGCATTTTTAAAATCTATGATCATTATTGAGGTTGTATCAGATTTATTTTATATAAAATTAAGTAAGAAAGGTTGTTACTGAAGTCAACCGTGCAGTATTTTAAAATTTACAAAGAACAACAATATCAACTTTTAATATTTTTGTAGTTTTCTTATCAAACGTATTTCTATGATATAATACTAATATATATGTTCCTATAATTCCTTAATAAATATATAATAGTTTATTCAAAGAAATATGTTTCCATTATAAAATTCATTACACATTCATATAGTTTTTAAGGGTTTACTTTTCATAGTTATTAACGAAATTCATTTTTTACGAACATATATAGGGAGAATTAAACACATTGCATTATGCATGTTTTGATTTGTGTTCTACGAATATACGAGGAAACGTTTTTTCTACCTGTAATGAACAATAAAAAAGATAAGAGAAGATGAAAAATGGACTGATCTCAAAAAGTTTTATGCAAACGGGTTTACTTCTTAACGTAATCATCATAAAGTTTTTGATGTTTTTCATATGGTTGGTTGTAACGAGCTTTTCTATGCCCTCTTCGAAAAATTTTGACGAAGGATATGAGATGGATCTTGGAGATGTTTTGAAGCCTTAATCTCGTAGATAGTTTTTCAATAATGAGAGGGAAAACAATCAGTGCTAATTCGGGACTGTACGTCAGATCATTAAATTCGAATACATTTGGTTTAAGCTGCTTAAAAGGCTGTAGAAATTCAACAACATCGTGAAGTCGAAAATTGTCATGGACAAGGAGAACTCCAGGAATCAATGTTTCCTGAATGTTTTGAATGCTTTCTTTAACTCGTTGCAATGTCTTTCAATGAACGGATTTGGCGGGAGCATAATTGTGCTTATATTGACAAGTTGATTTCAGGTGTTGCAGAGATAAGGTTTAAAAAATGGGCGTTCTCCCAGTGTTTACTAATTATCTGGCTATTCAGTGGCTCAATCAAGGGTTAAAAAAATACCCTTGTAGTCTTATAACCTAATCCAGTCCAATCCTAAGAAAACTGAAAGTTTTGACTAACGATTTAAGGTATTGTCTAAGAAAATTGAGGATTTGAAACCTAATTTCTTGATGAATTATGGAAATTAAATTGTTCGCTGACAGGTGAATAAGACAAATAGTTGCATAGATTATTTGTATGTTGAGGTAAGACAGAGCTTCTCAAACATTCAATGTTTATGACCCAGTTTTCTATCCTAATTTTCATCGCCCCCCCAATAACAATGTATTGAATGCAATTAAATATACTCTGACGTTAAAGCTATAATATAACTTAAATTATAAATCGTACAAATTATCAAGATAAATATTAAATTTTGTATATAATTTTGTATATGACAAGCCCATGGAAGTCACCAGTAATTATTAAACATGTTCATAGCTTATAGTGCTGATAAATTAATTATTAAATACGTTGTGTTGTACTGATACATTTATATGTATGTTATGTAGAGTAAATGTGTCAGAATGTATTTTGTTTTGATTCTTTCCAGTACATTAATAATTTTTTTAAATAATATTTTATTTTCGACTTTTCAATATTCTGGCGGCACCCACGTAGGGCTATCACGCCCCCGCCTTGGGCGCACGCCCCACAGCTTGAGAAACATTGATGTAAGTGTTTGTAAGTTGTACAATTTTGAGCCCACGTTATCAGATCATTGATTGAAGTTATTCAGTTTTCTTCCAGTAATTTCCTTAGAAATTTAATTGGCATCTTTATTAAATTAAGTTAACTTCGCCTTAAGGTATGCGACTACGTTTGAAACCGTGATTTTAAAAAGGCGCATAAATAGATAATTTTAATGATATTTAGTATCACTTAGATTAGAATACATGCATAAAATTGTTTTAGGGACATTTTGACAAAACAAATTATTTAAATACAATATTTCGGCAAAAAATTAACTTAGAATAACCTTTTTCCACAAAATGTTCTCCTATTGTGAAAAATGCTTATATTATAATAATATTTTGCCTGTTTATATCTCAGGCCTCTGTACAGAGGCTCAACTATGAATTTTGAAAAATTCACATTATTTTCAGCTTTACAACCCATTGAAATAATTTTTGGCATTTTTTTCTAAAAATTTCTCCCCTCTGTTGTCGTAAAGCATGGATAAACCCACTTCTAAGTTATTAATTTCAAAAATTCTAGTTGAGCCTCTGTACAGAGGTCTGAGCTATGTACAGGCAAAATATTATTATAATAGAAGAATTTTTCACAAAAGGAGAATATTTTGAAAATGGGTCATTCTATGTTCATTTTTTGTCAAATTATTGTACTTAAATAAATTTTTATTACAGTAATATTCTTAAAACCATTTTATATACGTTTTTAAATCTAAGTGACACTAAATATCATAAATGTTATCCATTTACACGCTTTTACAAAATCACGGTTCCGAACGCAGTCGGATACCTAATTCATGAAAAATGTTCTTCAATAGAAATAAAAAGCGCTAAATATATATAAAAAAACTAATGTTCAGATTTATTACAAATGCAAGCAATATTTACCTAGAAATTTTGAATTATTACTACTTCTATTCATACAATTCGAATAAAGTATCACAACTTATGCACCATTCCTAGTCAAACATTTTCTTAAGAATAAAGTGTTTGCTAAATGTTATTTTCAAGATAACATCTATTAAACCTATTGAAATACTTCTAATTATTCTCAATACTTCTAACTTCCTATCATTAGTAGTAATATTATTAAGGATATAATATATTTGACAGCCAAAGGACTTTATTATATGAGCCCTCTATATGATAACTGTTTCCAAAATATAATTTTTCCTTTTTAACTTCTTCAGAAAGATAACTGCTCTTTCTTGAAAGAACTATAAAAGAAGAATCATAAGCATTAAATTCTCAGCTGTCTCCGTCCTAATTCAGAATGGCATTACTTAATTTCTCTTTTTCTGTTCCTTGAATAAAATTATTTTATGCCTAGTTAACATTTCAGAAGTCTACGCGGTTTGTTTGCCTATTTGATAAGACACCCACCACTAGTGTGCGAAGTCATTCTCGAAGAAAAACAAAACCCGGTACCCAAGGCGATATTCACACGCTAACTACAGCACAACGGAAACTCATTTGCTTTGTATGCAAATGATTCCAATTAACTAGCAACCTCAATCTCGGAAATCAATTTACATTTGCATTCAAACTGAATGCATTTGAAGGAACAGAGACTAGTGTAAAGAATATCTTATATTTAAGCCTCCTGTTGCTTTTTTTGCCAAAAAAGGCACAATAGTACATATTTGCTTAGAATTTAAATGAAGATTATTCATCATTGGAGCTAATAATTTCAAATAATTAAAGAATTTTTACTAGAAATTGTAATATATTTTTTTTTCAATACAAAGAGTTTTTTTTTATAAAATAAATATATGTGTGTGTGTTTTAATATATAAGAAATTAACTAATGTTTGTTTGCATCTAACAAAATACAAAATTTAATTATTGCTTATCGAGTACTAAAAATCATGTTAAATGCACATTAAGGTATCCGACTACTTGCGACAACTTTTTTTTAAATAATGGATATATGGAGAATTTTTTTTATGGTTTTTAGATTTATTTAGTACATTTTAAGAAAAAAAAGACTAAAATTAAGAATTGAAAAATAAATTATTACTACTAAAATGAGAAAAAATGGGTAAAAATTGACAAAATATTGCATAAACGTGGCCCACTCTGTACAAATAGTAAATGAACAAATTCTCAATTTTTCAATTTTGATGTATTACTGTGCTATTCTTTTTTAAAGTGACCTTCAGGATAAGAGATATTTTAATTTTTACAAAAACTAGAGCACTTTATCTTAGCTGTTATATGAAATTACTTAAAAAAACAGTGTTTGTATTCACATAAAAAACTGTAAATTTTGTAATAAAACAGTGATTGATAAATCTGAAGGTGTTAAAACACTTTTAACTTCAGAACATACACCCAGAATTTCAGCAAAATATTTTAAAAACTTTTTGAGCAATCGCTGTCCCGGTTTGAGCTTTTCGGAAAAAACACATTTCGAGTAAAACGCATTTTAATGTTTGACATCTTATGTAAAGTTATTGCATCTGCTTTTACTAAAACACCTGGGGTTTTTGTTCTAGTGAATGGAAAATAAAAACCTTGGTATTTTTATGAAGCTACTAAGATGGCCTATAAAATAAAATCATAAAAAAAATTGTCCATTTGTTTAAAAAATCATGATTTTAGGGTAGTCGGATACCTTTCTGCAAAGGTTTTAAATATTTAAAACAATATTACTACTGTAGTGCTTCTCAAACTGTGGAGTGCGCTTACCTAGGTGCGGGATAACCCTACCTAGGAGGCGCGACATATGAAAAGTCGAAAATAAAACATTATTTAAAAAATTATCAATTTACTGAAAGGAACCAAAACAAAATACATTCTATAAATTATGAAAAGTAACATAATACTTATCCTATTACTAAAAATTTAAAATTTTTATAACTTAAAAGCCAAGTTTCAATATTTACGACCAAATATTCAATCATAATTTTCATCGCGCCCCCCTCTATTCAACAACAATGAAATATAAAATAATACTATACTTTGACGCTAAAACTACAATACAACTTTTACCTCTTATGGGCCACCTGCGTATATAAATGTACCGTTCAGCTAGAGCGTTAATTGCCCCGGACCTATATGTACGACTTTCCGAAATAGGAGAATTTATGTGCTTTGTTATCCATAAAATCATTCCAAAGTCTTTGGAAAGCAAAAAGGGGACCTTGACAGTGTTTACTTATTTCAGAAGCTTTGCTTATTTATTACTTTCTCATACATCACATACGCGGAATGCATCAAATATGTGCACCAACGAGAAAAACGGTGGCATTAGTGATCTAATTGCGTAACTTTTAATCGGCAGTTAAGAGGGATTAATTATGAAACGTACAAAATGTATCAAGATAAGTGTTAATTTTTGAAAATAATTTTGTATATGATAAGCCCTTGGGGCCACTGGTAATTATTAATGCTGTTCTGTTGTTAAATTAATTATAGAATACATTGTGCAGTTCCGATACATTTATAAGTGTATTATATAATTGTAAATATTTTATTTTTTATTATGTCAGAATGTATTTTGTTTGTTTATTTTCAGTAAACTAATAATTTTTTAAGATAAGAGAGAGCATTTGTTTTCGACGTTTCAATATGCTCGCACCCCCTAGGGAGGCACGCTCCACAGTTTGAGAAACTTTGATTTAAAAGTAACACATACAAAATTCAATGCTTTTATTGGTAATTTGTAAGGTTTATAAATAAGGTCGTATCTGAGCTTTCGTGTAAAAGTACATTATTATTGCATTCAATACATTGTCATTGCACGAAGGTGGAGTGCAAAGAAAATGATATGATTGAAAATTGGGTCTTTAATATTGTAAGTTTAAAAAGCACTGTACTACTGAATATATTAATTATTTACATCCAAGTGAAAACATTTATAAAGAGTTAAATGCTCACTTAAAAATCATTTAAAAAAAAAATTCTTTGTAATTTAATAAAGAATATAGACAAAAATATTTTATTGATAAACACCTTTACTAAGTAATACTTCCCAAAATTATCTTATTAGTTATAAATTTAATAGGGTTAATTGAGTGTAAATTTATTAATAGTAATTATGTTTAGTAAAATAATTCTTTTCTTGTTTAAAGGTAAGAAATCACTAAAAAATATACTAAATTCGTATTATGAAATGACGTTTTATGAAAATGTTTAATATTCATTTAATTTGAATAACTTTATTGTAATTATTTTTTTAATTGGAAATATTTTTGGGTTAAAGTTTTTATTTTCATAATTTATTTAGTTGTGTAATCATCACGCGAGAAGATCTCTCTTTCTCTCAAAAATCACACACACACACAGTTACCTATTGTTATTTATGGAATACTACATTCTAAATTTTATTCCTTTGTTTATAATGCCACTTGAGAGATGATGTCAAATCGTGAGAAGGGGCTAGATTACGTCTATCCTTCAGCCACAGCTTTGAGCACCATGCAGGGGACAGTACGCTATAGTTCCATTCCACTCCAATTTTAGGAACAACACGTGGGGTGAGTGTGATTAGAGGATCTCCCATCTCTGTTCACCTTCCACCAACCTCACGCGATGCCTTTAGGCTCAATGAATGTTTTGAGTATCCCCTGCAGCACAGACACTATATTTTTACAAGCCATCCAGACTTGAACCCAGGCCCTATTGTAAAAAAACAGTGTCACTATCCACTATACCGTTTTATCTCGTGTAACAACTAAAACGTGATCTTCATAAATTTAACAATAACATGATATTAATTCCTTGACTTTAATTTTGAATCTGACAAAAATGTTAACGTTGGAGAGATGCAGATTAAATAATAGAAAAATTTTGAAACATGTGACTCACTGTAATTTAGTATTTATTTATTTTTAACACATTATTAACAAACGGAAAACTAATATTTTCGTATCTCTTTTTAATAAACACTTCAACACATATAAAATAATTTAATATTATATATGCAGAACACACACAGCTTCGAAATATATTAATTAGATTGAAGCAAACATGTCTCATTATTGATTGAATCAATATCTATTTTAATTCCATAGCTAAACAAAACGTTCACATAGTAACTTATTCGTCGCAATAATATTTACCCTCAGACAATTTGAAATCCCGACTAATAATTACAAACTATATATTTAGTTTAAAATACATCACTGTTAATATGTTAAATAATGAATCGCAAATTTATAAATTTTATCTTTTAGCGTATGGCATCATTATATCATGCAAATGGATAAAAGCTTTAAAAATGAGAAGTAACTCAATTGTGCATATAAGTGTGAATAATTTAAATTAATATTTTTACTTAAATTCAGATCTTACTTATTTATAATATATAAATCTTTATTCCGAATGCCATATTTCAAAGTACATAACTTTTCATTTCTCACTAAAGGATTAAAATCTATATTTTGATAGATGTATTAGTGATTCCTCGATAAAATGATTGAACCTTGGATTCTTGATAGATTTACTGATGTTTCCTAGTAAAAGGAGATTAAAATATTTTATTAAGCTGTTGAAACTTTCCCTTAAGCGCTCTCTCGGATGTAATTTCTAGGAATGACTTATATTTCCCTTCATTTGAAAACGTGATTATATTTTTTATTACATTTTCCCCTGTATATGTATAATCCAGGAATTTTTCTGTCAATATAAAATGGTTTACTTATTTCATTCCATTTTGTCTCCATTTATGTAATAAAAACATGCAATTTTCGAAAAAAATTTATTTTAACCTATCTCCCTCATTCTCTATGAAAATCTCTTATAATAATCTGATACAAGGCAACAATTTTATTGCATGAATTTCATTTGAAAGTGTACCGTTCAATACAATTAAGTACGAGTAAAACATAAATTAAGCTAAAAGTTGATTGTTAACTTTTTTATGTTAACTATTTTTTATATTTTTTACTTAAGAATATTCTACAATTCTTTATATTTTGTTACTTCAGAATATTCCATACTTCTTTATATAAAATACTCCAAATGGAAGAATAAATGACGAATTGGATCTCGGGTTTTTTCTGGCCAGAAATGTATTAAATTTGAGAAGATAAACTTGAATATAGTTTGGAGTAATGTCATCTCTTTTCTAATTATGATGCTGTTTTGAATAACAATATTTGTCGATCTTTACTTTCAAGCCTTAATGTTATCGTGATAGTTGTATAATAGTCATATTTTTAAGCAAATGGATCTTCTAAAATTAGAGAGATTTTAATTCACTTAAGTGTATTAGGTAATGTAAAAATACACTTTTATTTTAATTCAAAAATATTTAAATTTCTAATAAATTGTGTTTGTTTTCGCTCTTTTTTGTGTTAAATAGGGGAAAAAACAGTGAAACATTTCATTTCGGAGTCTTTAACCATATTTTTCCCTCATTGAATAGTCATTATACGTTTATAGCCATTTAAGGTTTAAAAAAACACAATAAGAATTTTTATATTATCTCCAAATATTTCTATTAAATGATTCTGTAACAAATGCGATATGCCGTTTCTGGAGGAATGTTTTTGAATGAATAGCTTTCGAATTAAAAAATTCTACAGATTACAAAGGGGCAAATAAAGAAAAAGATGTAAAATATATTCTATGGATACAAACAGGTTATATTGTTAGGTAAATAAATGTATTTTTGCAATGCGATAAAAATACCTCTAATATAAATAAACGAGGAATTCAATGTATTAATACTGAAGAAGTTTTGATAAAAATTATATTTTTATAATAATTTCAAAATTCAAGCATAATGACTTTATTCATAGATATATGCATAAGTAAACATAGAATGATATCAAAATATAAATATTGAATAATTATATATTTTTATATCATTGGATCTAGCAATAACTAGTTTATTATTCTTTTATTCATGTATGATCTAAGCATTTCCGAATGCACATTTGGATAAATTACTTTTTTATTTGTGAAGTACTTATATTTATTATATTTCATGGCATTTTCCTCAGTATAGTAAACTAAAGGGGGATCTTTGCTTAATTAGAATTGTTTAACTCCCGTATTTATGTAAGTTTAAAAGCTGTCCTTAGTCAGCAATGTTTATAAGCAGCTGAATAAATCTATTTAATATTCCAAAATCTGAGTGGTATTTTTATCGTTAGTATTCAAGTCACACACACACACTCACACACACATGTGTGTGTGTGTGTGTGTAATAATTCCCTCTAGCATCCTTTTTGTTAACACTTTTTCTACTATTTAAACAAGCTTTAATTCTTTGGTTCGAAACTTCAATCTTAATCGTCATCAACTAATTCGAAATCCCTGCCCCACCCATTCTATCCAATCAGCTCTCTTAGTCTTTGTGTGTTCATATGCTTTTATATTGTCGTAACGCCTTTGATGCGTCATGAGAAAATAAAAAGATGAACGTTTATTCCGAGGAAATTTTCATGAAACCCTGCTAACATTCGAAAAATATACCACTCGGCGAATACCTTACATATACACTCTATAACAAAAAAAAAAAAACGATGCACCAAGAAGGAGTTGCCCAATTGTAATGAAATTTCGCATACAAAAACATTTGTACCGAACATATAAATGATTAAAATTTGGTGTCCAATGAAAGAACAGCGGGAGCTACAGCACATCGCAACTGCGCACTCAGCAGGTGTCTATAACAAGCGATTGTCAATCTGATGGTTAAAATTCCTGTTGCATTGCGATGAAGGATACCTTTGAACAACTAAAAAAAATGACTTGCCGTAAGTTTCGAGCTCATTACGAGCAACTGTCAGGGTTTGAAAGTGGTCGCATGATTGGACTGAAAGAGGCAGGTTGGGCAAATCGAAGAATCACTCGTCATATGTGTCGAAACGATGTGGCCATTTGAAGATGCTGTCAAGAATGGGTGGACAATGGCCGATTTCAGATACATGATGGTAGAGGTTGACCTAGGGCCACAGCAGATATGGAGGACAGATTGACTGTCAGATCAGCTGTCACAGCGCCTGATGCATCATTATCAACCATCAGACGAGAGACCCGCACACAAATGTCCACCATGACCATTCACAGACGGCTGATAGAGCGAAATTTACGCTCGTACCAACCGCTAAGCTACCTCTTACTCTCGCATGCTCACTATGGAGACAGATTACAGTGTTTCTTGTCTCGATCAGGTTGGAATCTTAATGACTGGGGACGTATAGTGTAAAACACCGAATCCGGCTATCAACTGTGCCCTGACGATAATCGAATACGTGTTTGGAGACGCTCAGTGCAGCGTGCCGGTCCGTCTTTCACTATTGTGCGCCATACAGGCTATCAACCAGAAGTTATGGTCTAGGGTGCCATTTTAATTGACAGCTGGACCCCTTTGATCGTCATTAGAGGCAACCTAAGGTACAGCGGTACGTCAATGATGTTCTGAGAACTGTTTTACTTCCGTTCGTTTTGCAGTACCCTGGTCTTATTTTTCAGCAAGATAATGCCAGACCACATACCACACGTGTTGCTATGAACTGTCTTACAGCTTATTAAACACTTTCTTGGCCAGCTAGATCGTTAAATCTCTCTCCAATCGAGCATGTCTGAGAAACAATGGGTAGGCGACTGCATCTTTCAAAGAATGCCGATGACCTGGCCCAACAATTGAAGCAAATTTGGCAAGAAATACCGCAAGAGACCATCAGGGTGCTCTATCACTCTATAGCACGTCGTGTGGCAGCTTGCCTCCAGGCAAAAGTTGGGTCAATACCTTATTGATCTCGTTATTTTATAACTATGTAACTCTGAAATAAATCATTCAATTTTTCTAAAATTTTAACCATTTTCTATTCTGTACATAGTCTTTCAACCCACCAATTTGTGTCTCTATCAAACAACTCGATCTTGGTGCTTCGTTCTTTTTTTTTGTTATAGAGTATATATATATATGTACAAGGTGATTCACTACTAGAGACCGACAAACTTCCAGGGTGTATAGAGGGTATACAGATGACTCGGAATCACATAGGAAAAGGAATACAGGGTCGCAAATGCCGCATTTACTAGTTATGGAACAAAAAAAGCAGAGAAAAAGAACAGAAACATCAACACATTAATGGGACAGAAAATATTTTATTAAAAGCTTGTAGTAATACAGGTGTTCGAAATTGTGACCGGAAGTCGTCTGCAGGGTTGACAATGGCACTGCTTGAAATCCCTTACGTTCTGGAAGATTCTTGACATGTTCCGTATCCTCCCGGCACATACACATATTCAAGACAATAGGTCTTAAACTGAAGGAACGGGAGTCTCATACACCAAATTCTTCATGTGACTCCAGAAAAATAAGTTCATCCATGTTAGGTTCAATGATCTGTCAGGCCGATGAACTGGGCCACTTTTACCTATCCTGTTATGCTGGTATTAAATGGAGCTGCACAATGATGGAGGAACATGTGCTGCGTCAAGAAGTTCGGGAAGAATTTGTTGCAAGGTCAGATATGCCCTAATGTTCAAAGGACTGGGTGGAAGGTATGGTTCAATGAGGTAGTCTTCATAAATGCCTCATTAACTCCTCTCCATTACTAAATTCACGTCCACCGACACCTTTCCTTCCGTAACCTTTGGTCTGTAGGGGGCATGGGGGCTCAGTTCATTTATCACCGGATATAACGTGTATGGGCTTCTGAAGTCACATAAAGCGTTTGGTGTATGAAACTCCCCTTTTTTCACACAATTGAAGACGTCATCACTCTAATATCTGTAGCTGCCGCGGGGGCATACGTTCACTGCTAGGAATCTACTGGAACGTAAGGAATGTCATGTAGTGCCTCTGTCAGTATTGCCAGTTGACTTCAGGTCGTAATTTTGAAAACCAGTTGGAATACAATATTTGAATTAAATACTTTCTATCCCATTAATATGTTG
>BMAV01022785.1:28494-44994 GCA_019973955.1 Trichonephila inaurata madagascariensis
TGTATTTTTTAATAACAAGGATTAAGAGAATAATATTTTTAAGTCCGTTACACGTTACCTCTAAGATAACTGCGTGCGGTTATTGAAAGGAAGTTTTAAATAACCACTTGGAAGAAAAAGTAAGAAAAGGTAGAGGAGTTTGAAATAAGATCATGAGGGGTGAAGTTGCCACACTAAACGCGATCAAAAACTTGCATGGCGCGGGGGAGGGGAATAATTAGAGTGAGTGAAGTCTTGCAAAAGAAGACAACTAGTGTAACAATAAACTCATATCTTTTTAATTCGTATCAAGACATTCTCATCCTTTTCAGAGCTGGGAAGTGTTGATACGAGTGATTAAGAACTGCTCTAGGTCTCTTAGAAGAGCTAGGAATAGAATTGTCGTAAGCCGGGATTTCCCTGATAGATTCATTTGAAATCTGTGGTAACCGGTTGAAGAAATTTTCTGATTGTTTTTTGATGAAATCAAGAAGCGGCGGAACATTAAGATCTTTATGCAAGACTTCGTTCCTGACAAACCAAGGTGCGTTTGCTGCTCTACGCAGTTGAATGTTTTGAAAAGTGTGCAATCTTTTCAGGTGAGTAACTGCCGCCCCTGCCCAGATGGGAGAAGCGTACAACATGATGGGGCGAAGAATTGCTTTGTATAATAGAACCTTGTGCCTTAATGCGAGCTTGCTCTTGGGAGAAATCAAGCGATTTAGAGTGTTTCTCATTCCAGCCGCCTTTTGGTGGGCGGACCGGATGTGTTTAGCAAAGTTTAATTTAGTATCAAGTATTAAACCTAGGTACTTATATTCAGTAACCCAGGGGACAGTCTGATTAAAAATGTTGACATGCGGGAGGTTTCCGATGCACCGCTTTCTCGTAAAGAGGAGGCATGCGCTTTTAGATGCATTAACCTTTATTTTCCAGTCGTTAAGCCAGGTTTCGAGTCGAATGACATAATTTTGAAGCCGCTCAATGATATTGCGGTTATAAATGTTTTGGGTAAAAATGGCAGTGTCGTCCGCGTACATCGCTAAGTGGACTTCGGCAGCCTTGGGAATGTCGTTGATGTATAGATTAAAGAGCTTGGGCCCTAATAAAGATCCTTGTGGTACCCCACTGAGAATTGGACGCGGGGTGGAGAGACTGTTTTCAACTCTTACCCTAAATTCACGGGAATTTAGGTAGGAGTGTATAATTTTGATGAGTTGTTCCGAAAACCCAAGTCGCATCATCTTGGATAGCAAGCCATCATGCCAAATTTTGTCAAAGGCTTTGGCTATGTCCACAAAAAGCATACCCGTGGCCTAGTTATTATGAAAGCCGTGATGAATCAGCTCAGTAACTCTTAGTAACTGAGTTACTGTGGAGCACTGTGTAACAAAGCCATGCTGTTCAGGAATAATAATATTCCTGGCTATGCAGTGCTGATTCAGGCGATTCAAAAGAACAAATTCGTACGCTTTGCTCAAGCTACTGAGTAGCGAGATTGGACGGTAATTTTGAGGTTGAGTATCATCAGAATTGGGTTTTAGAATGGGGACCACCACGGCAGTCTTCCAATTCTTAGGGAAATGACAGTTCTCCATTAATAGATTGAACAGCATGACAATAAAAAGAACGAATTTGAGGGGGAGATTTTTAAGGATGCGATTTGTAATTAAATCCAATCCAGGAGATTTATTGATCTTAAGCTTTTTAATATATTCCTGTACTTCCCCTGGAGTTGTTTTTTCCAGGTCTAGACAGGTAGGAGCGTCCAGGAATCTTTTAATTTTCCTTTGTGTATGAGCTGTAAAACGTTCGTTTTCAGCTTCAGTGTTGGGTTCGAACTGCTTTTGAAGGCTGTCGGCAATCACTTCCGCCTTCTCCAGAGGGTGATTTGCTACACTGCCAAGTGCGCCCTTTAGGGGGGGAATGTTTTGAGGCGGTTTTTTGAATAGGGAGGTTTTCCTCCAAAGAGTGCCTGTCTCCGGCGTAAGTGCCGCAATGTGAGACTCCCAACGAGATTGGGAAAAGTGTCTAATGTCTTTCGTAACCTCACGACTGAGTGTTCGGAATTCAGATTTCACTGCAGGATCTCTTGTACGTTGCCAAAATTTCCGAACACGATTTCTGTGGCGAATTTTAGCTTTAATTTCGGAGGGGAGTTTTAATGGGGGTTGTTTAAATTTTGGTTTTGAAGCTTCTATAAGAGCTTCAGAGATATTTTCTCCAAGCCTTCTAATTGCAATTTCGAGGTCGTCATTGCTTGAGGAAGGAGGGATGGGGAGTGGTTTGTTATTTAAAAGAAATTTGAAGTTCTCCCAATTGGTGGAGAGTTGATCCGGAATTTTGATTAGAGCAGAGCCAGTATATAGAGTAGGAATGACCGGTAGATGATCTGATTCAAGATCATCTATAACTCTAATATCATGATTGAAGGGGATATTTTTAAGAACTGCTAGATCAATAATAGAATCTCTTGCCCCCGGTCTAGAGCTAGCGTTGATATGTGTAGGAGTGTGCGGTGCTACAATTCCAGAATCTAAATAATTACCCTGTAATAATAATAATTAAAAAAAATGGGGAGAAGGAATACTAAAAAATTTTTTTTTCATCTTCTAGACATCTGTTTATGGTATACTTATATTTTATATGAAAAGCATAGTGGTGAAGATATTAATTTACAGTTTTGATTGGATATTATTGATTCTCATTGAATAGCACACAGCAGTAGAAGATAGAAAAGGTCATCCCGGATATTTAAAGAGTAGTCCACTAAGACTAACAGAAAAACATTTTTTTAGTAGTTATTCAACCTACGGAGAAAAAAAGCAAAGACCTGAGAGACTGTGTTATAGATGGTGAAGAAAAATGAAAACGGCAAAATAATTAGAAAAGAGACGATGTTTTTGTCCGGACTGTGATGTTGGACTTTGCTTTTTCTATTTCTTTATGTATCACACAAAAGCAGTTTTTTGAAAAAAGTAGGCAAGCTTTTACTGTAAAAAAAACTGTCAAGTAATTGTACTTTTTTATGCTTGCAATTGTAAGTGTAACTTCAATGTAAGTCAGTTACAGTAGCGCACACAGGAATTTTTCAAGGGGGGGGGGGGGCGGGGGGCGAAAGTTCATCATTCTTGTATCATACTCCTTTTGATTTTATCGATTTTCGGGAACAAAACATAGTAAAAAACTAATTATAGAATAAATAATTAGCATTAATTAATAAAATTAATCATTAATAACAAATATTTAATTAAATTTTATGTACTATATATAATTAGAATTATAATCAATCGGAAAAAAAATTGAGGGCTTTGGGGGTTCCGGACCCCCAGGACCCTCCCCTTGTGTGCGCTACTGGTCAGTTATTTAGGAAAAAAGAGACAACTTACAGGGGGAAACCCTCTTATACTCATTAAAATAAAAAATAAAAAGTTGTCCTAATTGCTCTAAAATATTAGAAATATTTATTTTAATAACATTTTTCCTATTTAAAATTGTAGAATTAATAAAAAAATGCAATACAAAAAAAATTGACAGTTTTTTGAGCTAACACTCGAAAAAAAAATGAAACGATTAAATGATTGAAATGAATTCTGTTTCAATCAATAGGGTACAAAGTTTTTGAAATGAAAGCATTTACATTCTCTTTTACTGATTTTACTAATTTATAAAATCCAACCTACCATCAAGCATACTCGATGACATATTTCCATTCAATTTTCTTATTGGGCAAGAAACTTTGTACAACTTGGTCTTTGAAAACAGCAAAAAAAGTTATGATTCTTTATTTGTATTTGTGAAGGTTTTCGTATTGTATGAATAGATATGAATCTATGGCTAATAAAAAAAATTTCAATACTCGAAAACTAGCTCTAAAGACTAAAAGTTTTGGTTACTGTGCCATTAAACAAGTATATATAGGCTTTTGTAGGAATTGTTAAAGTTTTTTACTTTGATATGACCTACACAATCTATACCACTAACAGAAAATGGTGGTGTTTCCAAAATTCGTTCTTTTGGCAAGCAAGGTGTTCATTTTTAAAAGATTTTCATAATTTAAAAACCGTTTAATCCATGTAGTTTTAGCAATTTAAAAAAAAATTGCTATAATTTCTAGGATTGAAATTAAGATTATCTGTTACTAAAGTGAAATAGGAGCTAAAATATTTTTCCTTTTCTGATTTTGTCGTACCAATTGGTTATTTCTTGGGAGTACTAAGAGGGTTTTGGCCAAAATTCATGAATTCTTAGAAAAGGTGGATCTTTCCACCATAGTTTGCTGTTCTTCGTATATGAACACATTAATAACACTCTCACTCACTCACAAAAATGAAGGGATTTAAATGTTTTATGGGATCAGATTTGGTCTGCTTCTTCGTATAAAACTCTTTTTGTTCATTTTGCATCTCATTAAAAATTTAGTAAATATTCTGCAATAAAAAATAAAGTCTTTTTTCCTATCCCATGCAATAACAAGAACTTTTAATCAGCAAACAATAAAGGTAATTGTACAACATCCTTTTCAATTTAAGTGTAATTTAATATAAGTACATGCAAAAGAATATAGCTCAGTGTTAATCCAAGTAAAATGCAATGAAACCTAAAAATATTTGCAATTGATTCATCATTGGAATTATTGGTCCACAAAAAGCGAGTACTATCTCGATCAGTGTCGTCAATTTCCAATTTGACGAAACCCTGCTTTAAATCTGGACAGAAAACAACAGCATTGTTTCTAAATTTTATCAATATGTCAAAAATGTTATTTGCAAGATTAGGCCTGCTATGTAAATCGTTTAAGGCAGTAGAATAAGCAGAGTGTGAAGATCCATCAAATACTGCTTATAATTTTGTTGTAATTGTATCATGTCTAATAACAGCTTGATTGGCAAGGTAAAAAATAGTATTTAAATCATTATTTGGAATAAAAAATTCTATACCTTCTTTAAAGCAATTGCTTATTATTTATCTATGAGTATACATTTCAAACAAACTAGAGTCATTTTGGAATTTTTTTTAACAAAATAATTAAATCTTCATATTATCTTGCAACAAATGCTTGGTCTCACGTTTTCAAAGCAGTTTTTTTTTTTTTTTGCCTTACATCATTCAACAAAAGTAATTTAGGATTGAAATTCTGATAATGTTGTATCCTAAACACTGTCCATTTCCCGAGAATCAAACAAAATACCAATAGGTTCTAGACCCCAAAAGTTCCAAATTAAATTGTTACCCTCCTTAACGACTGCATTCGTGGGAAAAAGATATTATATGGTGTTTTAAACTTGCTTTGTGAAAACACCATCCAAATATAGTTTCAACTGTGACTTAATTTTTTTTTACAAGGCATTTTATTTTTCCAGTATTTCAAAATAATAGTAAAGCCATTATAATCATTCCTATAGAATGTTATTCGAAACTATCTGCTAGTTGTATAACTTTCTTTAAAAAAATATATGTCTTGTATAAAACTAATCTTCTTTCTGGAGTAGGCAAGTGTGTAGAAGTTATTGTATTTTTAACTGCTTCAATACATATTTTAATGTTTGGATCTATCCTATTTATTCAATTTTTTCAATGTTACGATTTTCTTTTCAGTTGTGAGATCTGAAGGTACACATAGTAAGATGTTCTTTACAAATTTCTAGCAAATTTAATTTTTTAATAATTTTACATGAAATAAAAGATTTTAGAATTCCATTATCTAAAAGTAATTAAACATGTTAATTTCCTTTTGTTTTCAACCACCACCATATGTATTTGTAAAAGAATAGGATTATTTTAATAATTTTATTCAGTTTTAAAAATAGTGGAAATCACAGACACATTAGCTAAGATTTCCATCTTGCACTCAATGATTCTTTTTTCTAATGCAAATTGAAAAGTTACATCTCCCGCACAACATATTTTGTGCAATTTTTTATTTTTAAAATGTTTTATCATATGGGCTGTCTTAGGACGAATAAAGCATTTGCACTGCTTTCGTATGGTTAGTACCTTAACAAAATAAACTAGAGTTACTTTGGGGATTGACTGTCACCTTAACTCGCAAGTGCTGCTAGGACGCGGTCTTGGATATTCTTGTTTGAATGAAAGTTTATTTTTAGAGACTGAAATTTTCGATTCGTATTTGCTAACGTTTCTCTGTTTTATTAATTTGAAAATTTTGCTCCTTGATTCTCTGAATTTCTTAATGAACAAAAAGGGACGGGGGGGGGGCTTTCAAATCCAATTCTTTGTCATGTTTGCAAGGAAAATCGAGCACTGTGTTATCTACAATTATTACTTTCATTAAGATGGAGCAAAACAAATTTCCAGAAGTGTCTGTATAAATTTCTAATGATCCTAAGCTTCGAATTTGTGTTTCTGCCCTTATCATATAGTTTTCTCAGATCATAAAAAATAATTAGAATTTTTTAAAATCTCATCTCTTAATAACAGTGCTCTAAACCGAATGTTCTGTAATACTTCATATATATATATATATGAGGTATTACAGTATATATATATATATATATAAAAGAACTGAAGAGAAAAGATTTTTAGAATTTCTAAACTTACTTATGTGGAAAAAATTTTCTTTGGTATATAGATGAAGGGAAAATATATTACACATTTATGCGCTAAATATACTGCCCTCATGGGAATGAAATTTAGGTACTTCAGCTTTTTATGGTAAGAAGTCGAGAGTAATTTTTTTAAAAGAAAAATGGGCATTATAATACTTTTTAATAATTATTCTGATGAGGGAAAGCCTACTAAATAATAACGAGAAAAAACTTTTCAGGAATGTTAAACAGGTTCTTTATTCTTAAAAACTACTGTCAAAATTATTGTACACTATAAAGTGGAGGATTGAAAAAAGTGCGGATCGGACTGATTTGACAGAGCGGGGAGAGAGAGAGCTGGAGTTATGAAATGTTGCAATGCGCATTATGCTAAACACTACTATGTACTCATTTGTTAATAATCATCGTTTTTGGTTATTTAAATTGTAGAAAAATAATTCTTTTTTTTTTTTTTTGAGTCAAATCATTTAACCAAAATTAAATCTTTCCATTTTTTTTTCGAAAATTCAACCCGTTTGTGGCAATATTAAATTTCGAAATAATTTTTTAAAATTTTCTTCTTATTTCCATACCATAGATCATCTTTTCCGAATAAGTAGGTTCCAATTGATAAGAATATTTTTCTCCTTATAACTGTGATTCATCCTAACAAGCAGTCTATAAATAAGCAAACATTATGAAACTGTTATATTTCAAGAACAGTCTGACACATAACATTTATCAGGAGTGATCAACAAATTGATTTTTTGCTCATTGTCAAATGAAATTTCTTGCTTACAGAAGATTTATTATGTTGTGCTTTAATGCATTGATGGAACAAGATTTCACATTTTGTAGCTTAGTACATTTTAATGCTGTTTTATATTGTATGTTAAAATTTTGCATTTGATGATTATTAAGTTAAAACCCTTATTTTTCAGACCAAAAAAGGAAAAAAATCCACCTAAATATGATGCAATGGGCATCCATATAAAGTCAGGGCTTGACTTATGCGACTGTTTGGATGTCGAGTGCCCGGGATGTTACACGCCATGCCCGGCATGCACCTCGGCGAAATGTGGCTCGGAATGTCGTCGAAATCGTCACTGGGAGTATCAAGGATACCTAACCGAAGGAGGAGACGTCTTAAAAAATCCCATCAAAGACTGGACAAAAAAAGAAGAAGAAGAATTCGACGAGTTCTTTAAGAACCGTTGAATTTATGACAATGTAAAAATTACTATGTAGCAACTGAATTGATGTCATTTTAATAAAAAGCGATATCTTATCAATTAGCAATATCTTCAATCTATCAATTAAAAAACACATTTTAGTTGATATTTACATGAAACTTGGGACACTGATATATTTTTTTAATTTCAAAGGAGTTTAATTTGAATTTATCAAGCATAAATGGCCTCATAAATATAACATTTTTAGAGGAGTGAAGATGGATAAGTAACACTCTTTCACTTTATGTTAATGTATTATGTTCTAAGATGACTTATAAAATACATAACATTCACATTATTAAAATTAATTGTGAAAGATGAATGAAAATTATTAAAGGATAAAGTCGAACAAAACCCAGCTGAGCTAGCTTGTAGTTTTTTTCGTACCCATTATGGTGAGCTCACAATTTTTTATTTTATTATTATTATTATTAATTTTTTTTTTTTTTGAATAAAATGTATGTAAAGAAAGTCTAACACATTAATTTTTTTAAAAAAAATTTTCCAGTTATTTCTTTATACTTGCTAGAAGCTAACATCAAAAATCATTTTTTATTTGTAGCTATATCTAAAGAAAATAAAATACGCAAAGATCGTATATTTTTTAAATCATGTGTTAATGTTTATATCTATTTTTAAAATAATGTTAAATTAATGATTAAATTTTGAAATGTATAATTCCTATGTTACACTACTTTAAATTTAGATTGACCTGGAATTAATGTTTCTTTGATAGTTTATCCTATTGTTTAAAAAATACTCTTTTTCCTCTCCATTAATATATTCATTATTAAATTCCTTTTGTTTGAGACTATTTGTTAAATTTTTTTATCATGCATGTATTTAATTTGAACAGCATTAGATTTTATCATTTCCTTTTAAATAAAACTTAAATTCTCAGTATGGTTATCGTTATATTTGTCATCTTATTGAAGCATTCAAATGTTAAATGTTCAAAATTGAATTGCACTTGAATGTCATGAGTTCAAATATATATTTTCAAGTTAGTCTAAACTCTGATGTCAGCATTTTTTTTATTTAAAATTGGAAGTGAATGATTTTTGTAAATTTAATCTATAACAATTCTGGCTATGAAACTACTACAGTTTTAGTTAGAGTAGCTATAAAATTCTTATGAATGTTGTGATTTAGTTCTAAAAGAAAGCAAAATTCACAGCTCAATTTCACATTCAAAAAAACCTCAATTTAATAAATAAACTATTTGATTGTTGATTTTAATGGGTTTTTCAAATTTTTTAAGAGTAAGAATTATTAACTTTAATTTGACTATATATTCAGATAAGGAACTTAACCAATTGATGCATGTGAATGCTTTTAGAAATTAATTGGTTTAAATACTTTGAATTGCTGCATATAAACAGAATTAAATATTTTCTTATTCTTGTGTGCTTTTTAAAATATTGGTTTAAAAATAAAATTTTGTTTGAAGGTGAAAAGTGAGATGTGTACTTTGATTTCATTACCAATGGACTCAGCTGGACTTGTAGGATTTTCAAAATTGGTTTTGTCTTTTATCCACCCCATTATGATTTACTGCAATTTTTTTTAATGGAATATTTTTTTTTTGAATCGCTGCATTGAAAATTAAGGGATGCACATAAATGAAATACTCAACTTAGGAAATTTAATGCATTAGAGCTAATTAATTAAGTTGGTACTTAAAGCTCCATATACTTATGGTACTTTTAAAATATTCTCAGAATACAAAATCACCGTAGGACTTTTTTAATGCAATTTTAACTTTTAAAAATGCTAAATAACCATAGAACACTAATATTTTACGGAACAAAATATTTATTTTTGAAAATTATAAAATTTTAAAAATTACTTTTTTTACACATAAAAGCAGGTTTTAAACATAAATTTTATTTGATGATATTCAAAGAAACAGTTTTTCTTTTCATTAATACACAAAAATTCATTACCGCTGTGCATTTTAAGTGAGGTTTCGATTGAATGATTTTTAAAGCACTGCATCCTGGGGTAGGAAATACTGTATTTTCGGAACATGAACTATTGCACTTTGAGTCTTATTCAGTCTCTTGATCGTCCTTTTAAGAGTCTTAACGAAAAACCTGCTTATATAATTTTCTTGGACTACATCTTCAGAAGAATCATCTGTTGGTGTATTACCACTATCACAGATGGTAGGTTCTGTAATAAATCAAAAGCCTCATGAAGACTGAGTTTCTTTTTCCAGATACTTTAGGAAAGGGAAAAATAGTAAATAATATCACCTTGAAATCCTCCTATTATTGTTAAATCTCAGTAAAACATAAAGAAATTAAAATGTTGCTAAATTTTGATAAATTATAGGTATTTCATTTAATTGTGTGGTAAAAAAATCAATTTCAAATTTTTTTGAAAACGTTAAAATAAAGAAGGAAAATAAATAAAGCTAAAAAGAAATGCCAAAATAAGCATAACTTTATTGCACTATAATGATGACGCTACAAAGCAACAAAAAGCTACATGGACGAACAAAAAAAAACTATGTTCTTCTTCCAATGTACTGTCGGTACTTATAAGTATCAGAGTTATATTCAACTATAAAAGTACTTATATACACACTGTTTACTTAAAATAAATAGTCAAATTGTGTGTTTTCTAAGTTCTTGATTAACATACAAAAAAATGACACTTTTTGACATTACTTTTTTGGAACAAAAATGACAATCTGATAGAAATGGTAGCTGAAAACGCAACTTCTGTTTTAAAACTATTCACCTTCCCCGCCAAAATACTCATCATAGAAGATGCGCTGCCATGTATTCTGAAAGAGTGGAATTAAAAGAGTGTTCATGCTAAATATTCGTGTACCTTTTATTCTGAAAATTTTATTTAAATAATTTTTTAAGGTAAATTTTTCTTTCAATTTTTGTTAAGACATTCTTTCACATAAGAGGTTTGCCATCATTGTAAAATCTCAATTTAGCAATTTATAGCACATCAGTTTGATGTATGATCAACCTGAAGTATTCATGGAGAAAATGTGCTTATGCTTAGCATGGGGATTTCATTTATCATTAGAAAAATTTGCTAATCGTTATATTACTCGAAGTCCATTTTCTGTTTTACTTGATACCATAACAGTGCTATTTGAAAGATTCATACAAAACTATAGTAAAAAGTTCTTTATTTTAAATGGAAGTGATATCTATTGAATTAGTTTCAAAAAAACTTTAAGAACTACACGCTTTTTTATTGACTGTGTATAATTTTTCATGCATGTTAATAATTCAGTTCACTATCGTTACAAGTAAAAATTAGCAAAAACTTCTAATTTATAACACTATTTTTCAGGAGAAAAAAATGTTGAATTTTCCAGAAATACCTTTATAAACTCTCCATCTTTTTTTCTTTTTCAAACACTTCGTTCAAAAAAGTACCTCTAATTAACTTAAAAATGTACAGTTGAAAGATTTGTTGCTTGTCAATTGACATTACAAATTGTAAACATACATCTAAGGCAGTGTTTCTCAAACTGTGGGGCGCGCCCCCCTGGGGGAGCGATAACCTTACGAGGGGGGCGCGAGCTTTTACTCTGATATAAATTATAGGCGATATTAAGTCATCTCTCTCTCAAAAATAAAAACTTCTTCAATACCTAATTAGCTATCTTTGATCCTATAACCAAATAAAAAAAATCTTTTATTTTATTTGCTATAATCCCATGATGAGAGATTTTTTATTAAGTTTTCTTTTTAAATCTAACATACTACTCTTTCAGAGAAAAACCAAATCCCAGACCCAGAATCGAAAAAATTTAGGAACATAAAAAATTCATCACTGTGATTATTTTTGAAATACTGCACATTATAGCTGTAATTTGTTTTTGCTGATAATCTGTTTGACCTTCTAAGTTATTGGTACAGTTAATTATGACCCCTCTCTTATGTGTTTGTTTCTCATTCAAGGAAGTTGTAAGTAATGTATTTCTCTGTCGCGCTCTTTTCCATGCAAACGAGTTTTATGATATTTGGAAAACCACGGAGAGCACTTTGAAGGATTACTTAGCCAAGACTTATTTTTATGAGTATTCTCGAATATATAAAGCATAACGAAAAACGTTTTTTAGCAGTAACATACATAATGAATACACTTTTTACCCGGAAGTGGTCGCGCGGGACACACAGATCACGAAATAGTTAATTCTGGCAAAACTGTTTATTTGTTACCAGAGAAAAATTGAAAAGTCCTTGAAAGTAGGTAAGTTTACTTTCTCTCTTAATTAAATTATTCACTGGAATCACGATTTGTATTGTGTACAATAAAATAATTATATAAAAAAAAAGGATTGAGGTGACTCAATAACCCCGCTCGACCGTATCGAATGCGCGCCTGCTCCCGGGTAAAAGTCTTTTCGCTTTAAATATTAAAAATAATACAATTATTCTTCATCGGAATTTTATATTATTGTTCATTACTTAACGTCAATTATAAATGCTAATTCTGTGAGGCTTAAAATTACAATTCACTTAAAACTAATTATAATTTGAGCAATCATTTTAAAAAAATCATTTTACATTTTTGTAAACATTGTCGCGCACTTGGCTTTACTCTCCTTACAATTCAGCTATTATATCAATAATGTTTTATTTTCTTATAAATGAACTCGTACAAAGAGCGGGCACTTCAGCCGGTATACTTTTAATGTATCAGTGTGTGTGTGGGCTGCACAGAGTATTTTATAACTAATTAATTAATGCTAAATTAAGAATTGGGCTTGTCTTGCAAAGCTAAATTTTTATAAGAAATGCTTATGATTAGAAATTGACTCTCTGAGTTCTTTTTCTATATTTAGCTGATATCTATATTTTGTCTTCTAAGCAGCCACTGCATTTTGCAATATGTTCAATTTAAAAATTAGAGAAAGGAAAAATAACATAATAATTATCCTATTATTTAATTTTTTTTTTTTTTTTTTTTTTAAAAGAGTAACGTATACAAAATTTAATACTTATGTTATTAATTTGTATGGCTTATAATTAAAAGATCGCTTATTGTAGCTTTAGCGTCAAAGTGCATTATTATTGCATTCAGTATATTATTAATGTATAAGGGGGAGCGATAAAAATTGTGATTGAAAAGGGGAGTGCCAGTATTTAAAGTTTGAGAAGCACTGATCTAAGGGGAAATAATAGTGGTGAATAGTTATATTTAGATATAATTATAGATACTAATTATTTGCATTAGGATTGAGATGTTGTTTACAAGGGTCACAAATGAGCACATGGGCCATCAGTACTCAAGCTCTAAAGTATTTTTAACGTCTCATTAAAAACAACATAGTGCAGAGTACACATTAAAAAAACATTATACATATTTTAAGATTGTCTTTTATAAATACTTTTCGAATTTGGTGGGGAATTCTCCTCAGCAATCCTTGTTTGTTTTGTAATTTATTGAAAATGGCTTTTATATATAATTTGTGATTTTAATTTCTAAACTGAAATTTAACCAAACTTTTTAGTGATTTTATACTTTTAATGTTTTAACAATTGTTTGGCGCAGTACAGCCAGAATTGGCTCTTGCGCCAAGAAACCCCAAACTCACTCACTCACTCAAAGAGCAAAACAGTTCTTTAAGAGCGATGAAAATTTATTGGGGAAAAACAATCCTTAGAAATACAGGATACAGTAGTAAGATTCGCAAAGTAAAAATCCCAGAAGACCTTCACACCTTCTATAGCGCTCAGACACAACTATCAGTGTCTACAAATACAAGTGCGTAAAGATTAAGATTATTCGCAAGCACTCGCTCGATCATAGCAACTAATCGCTAGCCGACTTTTCAATGGTCAAAACAATACTGATTCAACTTCAGCGAGTGGCTCCTATTTATAGTCTGGACAGATCTTTCAAGAAAGATCCGCTGACGTCGTAGATCGTGATATTAATAAATTTCTTCAGTAATTTTCAGAAGCATCTATACAATCGCGAACTCGCCAAAAGTGATGCCAACTTGTCTATCGCCAAGTTTCCATTGAATCGCCATTATAATGTAATGGACGACATTTTTTGCGAATAATACAATTTTAACATAAAATAAATACATCAAAAAGTAACATTAACGCATTACACATCCAGATACAAATTATTTATGCTACTTTAAACATTGATTGCACACAATTCGTTACAATATGAAAAGGAACATGTTAAATTTGATAGAATAACATGAGATTAAAAACTGAACATTCATGCATTTCAAATTCCCTGAAATTTAGAAAAAATTCAGAATTTAGCTGATAAATAGTAAGATTGTTCATGATTGATATTTCTAACTAACAAATACTTGTGCTCTTATATCTTGACATTATTATGGTTCAACCAAAAGAACTTATAGATAAAACAATGAGGAAATTTTCAAACAAATATCTGTCACATATTTTTAGAATATTCCAGCTAAATGGAGTGTATCTATAACAGCAGAAAATATTTTTAACAAAATTTTTACATTATACTTGTAGCAAATGAGGAAATTTTCAAACAAATATCTGACAATCCACACACAGCGTGTTATTTATAACTTTAAATCTACAAGAGTTTACATATCCAAACCTCGTTTAGGCCGTCCATCTAAACTCACAATCAGAGAAAAACGAAGTATTGTGACGTCTCTCGCGTCCTTCTTCTAACATAACTCCTAAGTTCTTTGACGGCCACGATTAATGGCAAAACTTTTCCAACCCAATACCAAGAAGAGAAACGGATCGAATATGTAAATGAGATATACTTTAAAAGGATAGAAAGTTTGATGAGAAAGAACGGCAAGCCTAGAGATAACTTAGTGTGGAATCATTCGGAACAAGTGTTAGTCGTCCTATAGCTCTGGAAGAAGGATACGTTCATCTCAATTAAAATATAATAAAGATTAAGAAAGTCTGAATCTTCTCATCTAAAATTACGTAATAGGTATTACTTCAACCTATGAAGGTAGGTGACTCTATAAAAGGTAATATTTTGTATAAGAAGTTAGATTAGACTGTTAATTAAATATAATTAAGATAAGTGATCTAGTTGAGCGATCTGACTTGAATATAAGGTTTAATTGTTGACTCATTTTCACTTTAAGAAAGTTGTTAATTAGAATTAAGTAATTTAAGTTATTCTTAATAAAAGTTGTGTTAAGAATTACATAATGTCTCATCATTTAGATAATCCCTCACCTCTAGCTTACGCGAATCACTCCAGACATAGTCATCACAGGATGGCTATGTCGCAGTATGATATCAATGGTGAAAAAAAATCCGCGTTTGACTGCAACTCAAATAGCAACAGACATTCTCGAGAAGTTTAACAGAAACATTTGGGTGAATACTGCAAGAAAAATCCTGAAAAAGGCCGGATACCCCGTCGTCGAGTGACTTGCAGAAAGCCTTATATTTCAATGACCAACCGGCTTAAACGGTTAGCTTTTGAAAAAGAGCATATACATAAGTCTCCGGAGTTCTAGAGGCTTGTAATATTCTCTGATGAGAGTAAAGTTTGCATTTTCGGCATAAAAGATCGTAAATTAATATGGAGAAAACCTTGTACAGTGCTTCAAAAAGAGCATTTAGTACCAACGGTAAAGGCCGGCGGTGGTGGAGTGTGTCATGGTGTGGGGGTGCATGGTGACCAATGGTGTTGGTAAGTTGGAGTACATCGAATCAATTATGAACAAATATGATTACTTTGATGTCCTTTATCCTAAAAAACAATCTAAAGGAATGTGCCACCAAACTCGGCTTAGGATCATTGTTTCGTTACTAGCACGACAACGATCTTAAGCACACCGCTGAGATTGTGAAGCTTTGGCTCTTGTATAATATCCCACAATTGATGCATGTGCAATTGATATCTTGTATAATATCAATTGCACATGCCCCCGCTGTCATCTGATCTGAATCCTATAGAACACCTATGAGATTTGCTGGAGCCTAAGATTCGTCAACACAATGTATCTAGCAAGGATATGCTGAAGAGTGTTCTTAAGGACCAATGGGAGAAGATAAGCCCTGAAGAAATCACAAGATTTTTTAGTTCAATGCTGAAACGACTTCAGGAGGTTCTCAAAAGACGAGATTATCCAACCAGCTACTAAATAGCTCATTATCCCCCTTTTAAATCATTTTTATAGTTGATACTAAAACAGTGAGCGCAGACTTTTTCTACTTGATTTTTGTTAGTATCGCTACAAACCTGTCTTTATTTTAAAAGCTATGAAAGCAAACCAAATTTACTTTTGTTATTCTGAATACTTAAAAAGAACTAAATAAAATATAGTTTTACAAAAAATTTTCAAGTTCCAATTTTTAAATTTTTTTCCTTGTTCATGTAAGCAATAGTGTGTGAACGCAGACTTTTTCTAGCAAGTGTATTTATTTATCCAATGCCTCGTGCTTGACTTCTTCACCATTTGATGTCGAGCCTCCCTGTACCGATAGACGACGCCGTCAGTCGGGTGTTCATCGAGTCCATTTGCATTGGAGAAGGTTGTCGCCATCCATCCTGGCATGACTGCAGAGAGGGCAGGCCTCGTCAGCAGCCAGGCCAAGCCAGTGGAGGTACACTCCCAGGAAGTCATGTCCAGTGGTTAGGCGAAAGCTGACAACAGTCTCAGCTCTCTCCACATGCCTCGAAATTGGACTCATAGTGACCAGGGCTTACCATGGATTTTCTAGGCTCTTAGTTTTTTGGGTCGTAGCAGTACATTTGTCAATGAGTGGGGATATCAT
>BMAV01022786.1:0-13021 GCA_019973955.1 Trichonephila inaurata madagascariensis
TTTGCATTAAATACTAAACAAATTTCATATATACCAAAAGCATTTTTACTATAAAATACTGTCTAATTTTGAATCATTAAACTTTTCAATTGCACGTGGTCTAGATGTATTAGAAAAATACACCTAGTCTAGATGTATTTGTGTGGCACTGCTGGCAACACAAAATGCAACACGAAGAAGGATCAGAGACATCACAGTGAAATTTATTTGGCAAATAACATGTTGCACAAAGATAAAACGATTAATAGTACAGCCTCTTGTGACGTGTCGATGATGACAAAATCAGTAATTGGTGTAGTCGCCATTGTTCGCTATAACCGCTTCCACACGTTTCGGCATAGAATCAAATAGGCCTTGGATGTATCCTTCAGGTAATGCAGTTCATGTGGCTTCCACATATTGCTCAAGTTGATCTGGTGTTGCAGCGGGTGATGTATCCCGGGCCAGTCATTGTGCAAGCATGAACCACACGTTTTCGATAGGCGATAGATCGGGGGAACAAGCAGGCTGAGGAAGCAATTCAATTTGATGGGCAAAGAAAAACTCTTGAACATTGCGTGCCACGTGTAGCCGCACATTTTCCTGTTGGAATATGGCTGATGGCAAGCGCTGAATGTATGGGAGGACCACGGGCTCCACCTCAGAGATGTAGTGCTGGCTGTTCAGTGTACCGGCAATGCATACTATAGGGGTGCGGCAGTGATATCCAATACCACCCCAAACATGATACCGGGTGCAAGGCCAGTGTGGCGATGCATAACGCAACAGTGCAACAAGCTCTCACGACGGTGTTTTCAAACTTGAATCCGACCATCGAATCAAATCGAGATGTTTCAGGCAGAAGCGGGATTCGTCAGTAAACACAATGTCGTTACATTTCGTTCTCCATGTCTGACGTATATCGCGCCATTGGACGCGCAAACCCCTGTGATTTCCAGTCAAGGGTAAACGAAGCTATGTACGCCTTGTGGATATTCCACTCTGCTGCAAACGGCGTCGAATGGTACGAGCTGATACCAAATGATGCGTAACAGACTGAATCTGTTATACTGTGGTTCGTGATGTGGCTGCTTGATTCATCACTGCCATGTGCACAATCCGTTTGTCATCACGGGCAGCGGTACAACGAGGTGGTTGCGATCGGCCCCGTCGGTCCGTCGTTTCCTCCTGCATCCAGCGATGACAGATCCTTATCATAGTTGCTTTGTTTCGTCCAGAACCTGATGACCTATCTGTTGACCGACACCTTTGAAGGAAAGTCCACAATCCCTTTAGGCCATTAATTCCTCCTCGGTCGAATTAAAAAACTTGGCCAAAAGAAACTCGATGTTTTCCACAAGACATAGGTACACAACATACGAAAAAAAACCACCGCATTTTAAATTGCCATTTTGTTCATTCTCCCCTTATGCACTTGCGAGTGGTGCTACGTCTCCCGTGATGTGCGTCTGCGCTATACTGCTAATGATTTGCATATTTCATTGACACCAACACATGATGCGAATTTCACACGGTTTGAATGCTTCCTTCAGGGTGTTGCAGTTTATGTGTCCAGCAGTGCATATGCGTGTGTATGTGTATATAATCATTAATCATATACTAAATTGTTATAAATCTATTTTAATGCTAAACAATAAGAAGGAATAAAGCAAAAGAGTACAAGTCAATGTAGAATGAGCACAATAATACGATAGAAAACTCTTAGACGTAGGACTAAGGGTTAAGCATTGTTTTTATGAGCCTATTCTTTTATCTACATATATTCACTGACTGATAAAAGAAGAGAAAATACTGAGTTTAAAATGTTTTTGTAAAAAAGCAAGCACACGCACTGATATAAAAAAAAGTTAATTTTTTTTGCAAAATCCCTTATTAATATACTCAGGTTAATGCTAATAACAAATAATCATTCCTTAATCTAGTATAAGTTTACTGCACAAAGAGCCTTACCCCTGTAGTGCATCCAACATAACAAATTTAAAAATTCTGGTCATCATCCAAGATAGGCAGCTGCATTCGAGTACAACACTATCTTGAATATGATTCTGCGAAAAGCTATCTACTCTCTTTAATTGAATCTCTCCGAAGAAACATTTGAGAGAGAAAAGAGCAGCACTTTGCTCCTCCCCGAAGAAATTTCCTTAAGGCTTCATTGTCTGGAACAACACCTGGTCTGAGCCGCGTAAGAGGAATCTTCGATGCAATAGCTTGGGGAATGAGGCGACGAGAGAGTGAATTATGAAAACGGTGTTTTCAGAAGGATTAAATAGGAAAGGTTTTTGTTTAACTGAAGTAACTATATCTCGTGTAAGAGGGTATGAAGTTTTCATAATGAAATAGCTGTGAAAATGTACTGTACCAGAAAATGAGATCCAATGCAATTTTAAGAATTTATATTTAATAAAAACAAACGGGAATATAAACTTTCATTGAGTTCATTAGAAATTTAAGCTGATTTTTAGAAGAGAGCTTTTTGGCTAAAAACTTTTGTAAAGGAAAATCATGTAAAAGCTGAAGGAATTGTATAATATGAAGCTTTTTCTTTGTGCTTAATAGAGTTTTTAACTCTCTTAAACACAGGTTTCTTGTTAATAAATATATTTTTTTCAACTTAAATTTTACTAGCCGTTACTTGCCCGCTACGCTGCGTATTTCATGATGTTATATGACTATATACAGTATTTTAAGTTATTGATATATAAGTCCTTGTAATAAGCTTTCGATTGTATTGAAAAACATTTTTATAGCTCCAACCACTTAATTTAAAAATAATAGGACTTGAATTTCAAAAGGAAAATTATTGTTCTTTTATGCCCCATAATCCCCAAGTTGTTTTTGGTTAAACTCGTTTTTAAGGTTTTTTCAACTATTCGAAAAACAAACAAATTCAATGCATGTAGTCTAACAGTTAAAAGGCTAATTTTTATATCTATAGCGCTTTGTAGCCCTCCCCCCTTCGGGTTGATTTAGAAAAACCGTTATTAACCTATATCTGCTCAACGAAACAAAAACATGCTAAAATTTTTCATCGCTGTAAATGTAATAGTTCTGGAATTTCTGACAAAGATTTTTCCCCAATATATAAATGTAGTTTAAAAACTCACCATTTTACCCCCTTTAAAGCCCACGAAGACTTTTGGCCCAAAAAAGTTCTCCTGGGGGGAGGTACCAGATCCGTTTTTTTAAAAATATTGCAGAAGTCCTATTCTTTTTGTATTTCCTGGGAATGATTGTCATACAATTCCAAGTTTTCCCCCTCCTGGTTATATTTTATTTTTCGATAAGTTGTTTTGTATTTCAAGAACGAATTGTTTTTCGAAATTGTTAAGGAACACACACACAATTGAATAAACATAGTTCAATTTAAAAAGGGGTTTATTAAGAATGAAGGTAGCCTGTGTGCCCTAGTGGTCATAATCCGGATTCGGTGATCGGCATGTCTTGATTTCCCAGCACCCCTTAGCTACTGAGACCCGGTGAGTATCTGATGCAAGTTAAATCTATCGGGTTAAGGCCTCGCGTTGGCTCGTTTGGAGCTGGGAAAAGAGGTTTCCCAGCTCAAATAACCTCTCCGTCAATTCCTTGGCGGTGAGTAAAAAATACGGGGTCCATCACCAATAGCCTTAGTGTTGTTTTGCAATGCAATACTTTAATAAACATAATTTTTTTTGCAAAAACAAACTTTTCCAACAGTTTTACGGCACAGTTGGATTCTGCACCCACCCAAAAACGTCACTTGGTTTCCCCAGTTTAATGCTGTTGTTTATTGTTATTTAACATTTAAATTTCCTTCTCAGTGTTAAAACGTCAATACCGAACTTTGATAACCAAGTATGGATAATATAGCATTGACAATGGGAAATAACTGCCATAGCACTGTCATAATAAGGAATATAACTATAATCAATATTAGATGAAGAAATTTTTTATCTGTTTGGATTATACATTTTGGGATATGAATACAAAACACAATTGAGCTTTCGAAAAAGATGCTCATCTTTTTTTCTTCATAATTAAACTCCATTTGAAGGCCAAGGTGACCCCTGATCCTCCTCCAGTTGACTCTATCCTCACAAAGGCCAAACATTGGTTGATTCTCATTAGTGAGGTCCTTTTCACATCATCTAATCATAGTGAGGTAGCGTCCTCTACGTAAAGGGCCCCTTTAATTTTTAAAGTTACTTTTTTATAGGGGAAAACATCGGCATATCTGTACAGATGGTCACTCCTTTTTACGCGATTTTTTATAGTTCTCAAGGTGTCCCACCACTTGGACAACTTTTTTGAAAAAAAGAAAATATGGGTATTTTTGTGATTTTTTGATTTTTTGTATATTTTAAGAAAAAAAATCCCAAAATTGAAAACAAATTTTTTTTTTATAATTTAAAAAGGGAAAATCTGGTAAAAAAATTTCAAAAAAAATTTCATAATCGGGGCCCAGCTTCAAAAAATTTATGAACGAATTCTCAATTTTTCAATTTAATGTGTTACTTTTTATTCATGTTTGAAATGGCCTTGGGGTGAGATATTTTTTAAATTTTTTAAAAAATAGAGCATTTCATCTTAATCATTATATGAAATTGCTTAAAAAAAGTGATTATATTCACATAAAAAGGGCTGTAAAATTCTGAAGGTCAAAACACTTCTACTGTTTAAAAACATACACAAGAAATTTCTGCTAAATTTTTTTTTCAAAACATTTTGAGCAATCCGTCCCCCCTTTGACTTTTTTGAAAAAAAACATTTAGAGTAAAACACATTTTTAAAAATTTGACATCTTATGTAAAAATTATGGCATCTGCTTTTAAAAGCCCCCGAGTTTTTTTTCTAGTGAAGGAAAATAAAGTCTTGGGATTTTTTATAAAGCTAATAAGACGGCCTATATAAAATAAAATCATAAAAATAGTGTCAAATTTTTTAAAAAAATCATGATTTTAGGGTAGTCGGATACCTTAATGTCAATCCCGTCATATTTGTCGAATTTCATGGTTGTAAAGAACTCTCCAATTATTGAATCTCTTGAATAGATCCAAAGATTTTCCTTAAGATGTTTCCTTAAAAAATGAGCAACTTTTCTTTCTCTGCTTTATTGAGGGTCCAATACTCACTTCTATATAGAACTATAGGCCTGCTTAAAGTTTTGCATATGATCAACTTGGTATTTATAGACGTAAACTTAGACTTGAATTGGTTTCTGAGACCATAAAGATACACATCTGTTGCTTATGATCGTTTAAGAAATTCGAGCAACAAATGGAGCAATTAACACTGGAACATCATCTCTTATGTTGGGGTTGTTAAGACACTAAAATGTCTTAAAAGTAAAAGGGGGCAAATTCACTTTGCCTAATTGCTATTGAATAGAAACTTTTACAATAGGAAAGAGAGCACTTTTCTTGGGTCAATGATGGACTTTGTTTAAACTCCATTGTTTTGAAGCGAACACCTGTTTACGAACAAAAGAGAACTTTTCTTCGATAGAGTACGATGGAAAAGGGGAAAGATAAATTAGTATTAATTTGCAAAAATCTGTTTTTATCTGTCGAGGACATTAGGTGTGATTCCTGTAGTTGCTCTTCAGATATTTGTTATTTTATCACACTTTGTATGTTATTACTAAGAAAAGTAGAATATAATTTATGCGGTTTTGTGTGTGTGTGTGATAAATAAAAGAATATATTGTTATGTTACTCAATATGTCCATCTTATACGAAAGAAGAAAACAAGACCGTGGATCCCAAATTTTTCTTTAAAAAAACTAGGAGGTTATCCCTGTCCGCCTAACAAATGATCAACCCCTATTGTGAAAATTATGCAATTGTCTATACTATTTACTACTCATATGGTAAAACCGTATAATTTACATGTATTATGTAGTTCTAATTTGTCCAAACTGGGGGTTTACTCCATTAAGGTATTCGACTACGTTCGAGCCCTTAATTTTGCAAAAGCGTATAAATGGATAATATTTATATTTAGTGTCACTTGGATTAGAAAATGTATATAAAGTTATTTTAAGAATATTATTACAATAAAAATTATTTAAGTACAATATTTTGACAAAAATGAACATAGAATGACCCATTTTCAAAATGTTCTCCTTTTGGGAAGAATGCTCCTATTATATAATAATGTTTTGCCTGTATATAGCTCAGACCTCTGTACAGAGGCTCAACTACAATTTTTGAAATATATAACTTAGAAGTTGGTTTATTCATATTTTACGACAACAGAGGGGAGCAATTTTGAGAAAAAAACGCCGATAGTTATTTCAATTGGTTGTAACTCTGAAAATAATGTGAATTTTTCAAAAATCATAGTGGAGCCTCTGTACAGAGGTCTGAGCTATATACAGGCATAATATTATTATATATAATAGAAGCATTTTTCACATAAGTAGAATATTTTGAAAAGAGGTTATACTAAGTTAATTTTTTGCAGAAATATTGTATTTAAATACTTTTTTTTTGTCAAAATGTCCTGAAAATAATTTTATGCATGTATTCTAATCCAAGTGCCACTAAATATCATGACAATTATCCATTTATGCGCTTTTTTAAAATCATGGTTCCGAACGTAGTCGGATACCTTAAGTTGCTTTTATTAACTATACATTATGTAAAAATAAATGTATTACATCATCACGAAAACCTTTTTATATATAAAGAGATAATGTATATTTTTATTGTTGAAAAATAATGTAAAGATATGGCCTCAAAAACCGAATTTGTGGTCCGCGTTGTCCAGTCACGGTACGCAACCTAATGCCACAGAAGACTTGTAGTGTAGAGGGGTTGATTCACGTTAAATCTTTCGAGGCTCAAAGTCATCCCACTGGAGTGGTGTGATAGTTTGTAGGGGAGGGTTTTACTCAGGTGTCTTTCTAGTTACTTGACCGAGGTTTAAAATGACGATGTCCACCGTCGTCGGTAGCCCTCATGTTGCCTCAGACGTGAGACGTAAATTAAAATCAAATCAAAATTTTACCGAGTTCGTGTTTAGTAAAAATTATTGAACCTATTTCTTAAATTTTACCCGGCGTATGTTTCTAATTTTTTGGGTTCAGTAATATCATTAAAAGGAGTCTCAGGGGTGTTAAATTTTTTAGAGGTCTAAAAAATATAAACAATTTTTCAAGAGGTTTTAATTTTTTAACTTTCAATTAAACAATCCCAATTCTTACAATTATTTACAAAGGGGAAAGGGCTTCAGAAAAAATTTTAAAAAAATTTAAAAAATAATCATAATTTTTAAAAATTATAGCATATGAAAATTCTGCAATAAATATTAAGTAATTTTTGCGTTGCGCACGTTATTTTCTAAAATAGTAGCCTCTGATGTATAAAACTTTATAGAATTATATAATGTATCCTACTCTTTAAACCCTACATCATTTAAGAATAATATATTTTTTGTGTATTTCAAAGTATTTGAAAAATATCGAAATTTAAGAAAAAAAAAAAATTGAAAATGTAATTTTTTACTTTTTAAAAATATAGTTTATTATTCTATTTATATAAAAATACTACAGAGTAATAAGAATACATTTAAAACATACATTTTATAAATCAACTTATCGCTAGTAGTTAAAGCTACTATTTTAGAAAATAGAATGCGCAACGTAAAACTTAATAAATATTTCTTATAGAAAAGTTTCTTATTTTCATATGCTTGTAATTTTTAAAATTATGATTATATTTTAAACATTTTATACTTTTTGAACCCCTTTCCCTTTTATAAATATTGTGTAAAAGATTCGAATAATTTAATTTAAATTTAAAAAGAATTATACTTTGAAATATAACGTTATATTTTCACCCTCTAGAAAATTCTTACACTACTGCTAAAATATTTCCGTGTTTGAGACTGAAATACTTTACACTATTCAAAATTCCCCGTATTATTCAATTCAATTGATATTGCAGATTTTCGTGCGTTAAGTTTGAGCATGATGTATGTTAGATAAATTTCAATTTAGAAAAAAAAGAGATTCGCTGTAACAGAAACTACGTGATAAAATAATAACAGTTATGGGATTTATTTTACAAAAAAAATCTTTAAACAAAAATACTGTACAAAATAGTCTAATTTTGTTGTTGTAAGTTGTTGTTGAATTGTAAAGTCGAAGTTTGATGTTGTTGAAGATGTAAAGAATGTCGCGGGCCACAAAATTATTCAAGGTGGGCCACATGCGGCCCCGAGTCACGGGTTAGACACCCCTGTTGTAGAATGACTGATGCACGTTAAATATGTCGATGCTCAAAGTCCTCCCGTCGGCGTACTTTTGCAGTTTGGATATGATGTGCTAGATCAGCTGTCGTCCTTGCCATTTGACACAGGTTCGAAATTAAGAAGTCCGTCGCCAGTAGCCCTCGCTTGATTCAGAGGGCGATGTAAACTAAAATGAAATGGAGCATTTGCCGCTCTACACGGTGTACTGGCACCAGGACGCGATCTGTTTTATTCACACAGAACCATTTAAAAATATATTTAAAATTAAATTTGTTATTCTTTTTAATTTCCAAAATATTCTTCCAGGGGCAAAGGTATATTGTTTGTTATGTCCAAAAGCTCAGTCGGTACTTTCCAATCTTTATAAAATAAAGTAGCTACAAACACAAACAATATTCACATGCCTTAAAAAGCAAAAAAACAGTATCATCTTTGTGCTACTACGTTTCCAAGGCAAAATATATATTTCATTTTGTTTTTTTCCCTAGCTGTTCCATTGTGTGCGTGTGTGTATTTCTTAAACATTATTATAAATTTGGCATCACATATTCAATTTTAAAACATCGTTGCAACTCGTCTTCTTGAAGATTTATTCAAAATTTATCATTTTTCACATTTTATTTAATACTAGATACGTGAGTTGTAATTTTATTGCAGCACGTACTACTCTTCCGTTTTAATCTGCCTTTTTTTTTTTAAAAAAAAAAATGTATACCTAATTCAAATATTAAAAATATTTTTTTCTTTGCACATGTAGGAACTCTTTATTTCTTTAATTCTTATGCTATAAAAATAGAATTTTACTTTCTGTAATTAGTTTTTACTCGGTGGAAATTTTTTTTTGTTTGAAACGAAATGTTTAAAATCTTTTCATTAAATTTTCTTTTATAAAAAAAATGTAATTTTAGTTTTTTCTTACTATATACATATTAAAAATAAATGCATGGAAGAAATATAATTTTTCTTACTAATTCCTTGAGTCTTCGCGCTCTGATAAATTTCAAAAGAATTAAAAATTATTCAAATGAAAATAAAATTATATATTTTTTTTTGTATTTCTTGAAGTTGATTGCCTTAGAAATATCTTAAACTCAAGAAAAAAATGCGAAATAAACGGAACTATTTTTAATTTAAACCTCGGGAGTATTTAAAGCTGCTTAATGTAAATGATTTATTTTTCTTTAATAGTGACATATAATATTACCATTTTCTATCATTACATTTATACTATTGTAATTGTATTAAATGGGTTTAATAAAGGCCTTAATGCTGATTTCTTTTATTTATTTAAACAATTTTTTCTTATAAAGATGGAATGGTCTATGATTTGTAATTTGTCTGGATTAAATGTAGACGCAAAGCAAAATGTGAAGTGTGATAAAAATAAATCCAATTGTAGTTTTTTCTTGGGTGAATAAACGAAACTGAGAATGCATGGTTTGGGTCATTTATGTAGACTGCACTGCAGAAGCTGTCAGCGTCCATATGCCCGTTGATGAGTGATGAAGTGTCAATGATCTTTGTTGGGTTCTCTCATATGACGAAATGTCTAAAACATTTACACTCATTAAATTGGCACTGCATTAAATTTTCCATAATGTTCAGCGTATCCTAGGTATCAGAAAACTAGTCACTACCATAAAAACTAGTAAACGGACAAAATTAAGTCCAAAGAAAGCGTGTAAAATATGCAAGACCAGTTGTACGCCTGGGGAGGGATATGAATTTCCTTTTTACTAGATAAAATAGGATTTACGTAAGATTTTAAAGCTTTAAGGTATCCGACTACGTTCGGAACAATGATTTTAAAAAAGCGCATAAATGGATAGTTTTCATGATATTTAGTGTCACTTAGATTAGAATACAGGTATAAAATGGTTTTAAGGACGTTTTGAGAAAAAAAATTATTTAAAAACAATATTTTGGCAAAAAATTAACTTAGAATAACCTTTTTTCAAAATGTTCACCTTTTATAAAAAATGCTTCTAAAATAATAATATTTTGTGTGTGTGTGTGTGCGCTTATGTAAAGTAAAGACTTCTCCAGAGAGTCTGAACTAATTTTTTTTTCAAAAATTCACATTATTTTCAGAGTTACAATCAATTGAAATAATTATCGGCGTTTTTTTCTTAAAATTTCTCCCCTCTGTTGTCGTAATACATGGATAAACCCACTTCTAAGTTATGTATTTCAAAATTTCTAGTTGAGCCTCTGTACAGAGGTCTGATTTATATACATACGAAATATTATTATAATAGAAGCATTTTTCACAAAAGGAGAATATTTTGAAAAGGGGTCATTCTAGGTTCATTTTTTGTCAAAATATTGTACTTAAATAATTTTTTATTGTAATAATATTCTTAAAACAATTTTATATACATTTCTAATCTAAGTGACACTATATATCATAAATATTATCCATTTATACGCTTTTGCAAAATCACAGTTCCGAACGTAGTCGGATACCTTAACTTGAAATTTATGAACATCGCGGCTAATTTATATAGTTTATTTGCGTCATAATAGTCAGTCAGTTTTTATGTACGGCACACATACAAATCATTGTTACAAAAGTTGGGATACAATGTCTGTATAAATATCAATTAAATAGAGCAGAGCGGAGATTTTTGCGTTTTACCAGCTAAATTTTGTCTGGGGGTGAATAGGATGTAATAAACTATTACTTTAGTTATACGTTGTGTCGGCTCGGTTGCCCGCCTCGTAAAGCTCAGTTTGCGGGTTCGATCTTGACTATCTGGAGTCGATAGATTTTATGGATGAGAAAATTGTAGGCACGCATGTCATATGATTATGTGACATGTAAAAGACCCCTTGAGTATCAATTTCTCTCTGGCAGTCTCGGAAAAAAGAAATCATGGCGATATTTAGCATTCGATGAGAATTTGAATTAAATAGTATTCATTCGTAACAATTTGGTAGCAGGAGCCGCCACTAGATGGTTGCCCCAATGAAATGGCTCCCATTCCTGGGACCTTGAAGTGTTTGAAAATGACTTATCTGCTCTAATGCAGCCCGATGAAAAAAAAAAACTAGTAATAGATTGTGAACTGTAGCCATCTGTTGGTTAGAGACTCATTAAATAAGTGGCTAAAGGACATAGGAACGTTAATAGGATTCATATAAATAACTAATCTATTTGTTCCACAGCCTCTCAAAGTCTTACTGTATATCCCAGAGAAATTTGAAGCTAAACTCTTGTCATATGACTGTTACAAAGATTAATTCATATATATGAAGTAAATGAATAAATGTACAAAAGATATTAATTTTTGAAGTTTTAATTCATGCACTTAAAATATTATTTGTCTTAAGAGAATATTAGGAGAGGAATAATAATGGAAATATTATTATATTATTGGTATTACAATACACAATAGTATTATAACATTGGTTTATTAATTACACAACGAGAAAAAGAAAATTGTTTCAGATTTTTTAATTGAACAATTTTTTCTACCTAGTTTTCCAATTTTAGGTGAAATTTCAGAAAGTAGAATTTTTATAAAATTATGTATAGAAATATTCGAAGAAAGGTACGTTTCCGCTCTAGACATAAATTAGAAAAAGTAATAAGTATAAATTATATACGAAACAGAGAACGAACTCATTATATTGTATCCTGCAAACAATGCTAAAAAAATGAGAGCTTGCTTTTTGACAAAAAACAATTCACTAAATGAGGTAAGAAACAATGTATATTCGTTTATTAAAACTACTGTCGAATACAGATGAAAAAAGGTGTTCGTTTCTTATCAAATCCAGAAAAAAGACAATGTTTTTCTTGGTTGTTCTGAAGCACTCTTATTTACAGCACGTATACCAGCAACTCCACTAACTTAATTGAAGGGCGATTTCCAAAATGTGTTGGAACTAATCACCATTTAGAAGTTGCTACAGCTGTCTGTCACACCAGGGTTTCAAGATCCTGACGTTCACGGAGACAAAGAAATAGAACGAAATACAAATGAAGAAAGAGGCTATACATCTCCCGGTTGGGAAAGGAAAAAAAATAAAGATCTTGGTGGACGTGATTGATAAATTAATTCGATTAAGGTATCAAAGCGATTACGGAAATGGAAGGTCTAATGATGGTGGCTTTTCCGGTTTTGTTCGAACAAGAGAAATTGTAGATTTGGAATTCCCAAGTTACAGTAAATTTGGAATAATTACATCGGGGAAGGAACATAATTTAACTTCTTTCTGCGAATGTATAAAATGAATTATCTTGATATGCAAATTTTGAAAAAAAACGTTTAACGAGAAAATAACTTCTCGACCTCGTAAAAAATTAACAGCGAATAACTTTTTAAAACCAGTTACAAATTATTCTTTGAAATTCCTAGAAAAGAAAATGGTTCGAATCACTTTTTTGTGTACTACTTTTAAAATAAATGTTAGTTCAGTTTTGTTAAAATCCTTTGTGATGTCTTAAAAGTTGCTCACGAAACACTATTTTAAAAGAAAAAATAAACAAGCACACCCATGTGGCCCTAAAAATAATCTGATCCTCTTGAAATTTCGTAATAGAGCTCCTTTACACCAATTATGATAATGATTGAATCAGAGCAAAGAAATGTGTTAACTTTGGTCATAGCGCGCATTTCTTCTGCCGAAATAATACCTGTATTGTACAAGAAAATAAATAACAATTGCAAACACTAATGTTATTAACTCTGCCATCTTTGCACTTCTCACAAGGCACCTGCTTATTGAAAGAAATCTTCTATTTCTCTCTTCTCTTAGAGCGAGTTCTAAATTCCTCTAAAAC
>BMAV01022787.1:0-150089 GCA_019973955.1 Trichonephila inaurata madagascariensis
CCTAGGTGATTTGTGGGGGTTAAAATTAAAAAAATAATTAAAAGAAATTGAATGCATAATAATAAATAATTTTCTACAATTTTATTGAAGTGGGAGAAGTCAAAAGTCTCAAAAATTGGATCAAAATATGTTTGTGTGAATAAACGTTTTCTGCTATGAACATAATATAAATATTATTCATACAGCTAGCTGATGTGCACCTATAATAACCTAATTTTGTTAGCATCTGCAAAAGTGAATCCTAATATAGATGACTTGGTAAAAAAAGAGTAATTCAAAAGCACATTAAGTAAATACTAACTGTTTAATAATTATTTAAAATTAAATGTTTCAAATTACTCGTTTTTATTTTGTACCTAACTTAACTGAATTGAACCTGTAAAACGTTTATTAACAATAAAACCTAAATTTGCACTTCATCTTATTTTTAAATTTCTTGCATTAAAAAAAATGTGCTATTTGCGTAAAAAATTCCATAATAAGCCTATAAGTAATTTTTTTTTTCACTTTTCTATATTTGTTTGGTGGAAATGTTAAAAACGGCACTCGTAATTATGTTTTATCAAATCGTGGTACTCTTCTCGAAAAAGTTGGCCACCCCTGTTCTTGAAGCTCTGTGAGTGTAGAAAAAGTTTGAAGACCACTGTTCCCCAGAGTCACCCCACTATCAGGGGCAAAAAATCGAGCCCCCCCATAGCTGTTCTGTTCGAAGGATTCCCTTTCTACCAGTCATTCTAAAATTTAAGCAAAGACTAACAGTCAGCTGATCTCAAGGTCACTTGACCGTTGCCCTTTCCCAAAGGATGTCATGGGGAGTGGTTTCTTGACGTAGTTCTAGGGTTACCTTATTTTTAACCCCCACCCCCTTTTTCATGAAAAAAAAGCAGAATTAGTGTTTCTGAAGTGATTAAAGTCATTATTCGTGTAGCAAAATATTCTTTTTCATAAAATATAGTATTATTAATGTATATTTAAGCAGTGTATGTGGTAATTTTATTGTAAAGTAACGTTTTAAAAAATTTGTACGTAGATTGCATACACATGGCGCCATCTGCAGATTTTGTAATAAAGCTTGCCAAATATGGTGTCAGAAAATTCTGGAAGCAAGGATATTTGTATTTTTCGTAATTTTAAAATTTTCTAGACTATTTCTGACATTTCTACCTTTCAAGGCGGATTTATATGAGTAATTTACGTTCTCAACAAAAGTTTTACGCCTGAATAATGTGATTTCATTGTGCAAAAGTACCTTAACCATGTCAGTGCATTTGGCATACCCCCTTAAGGCAACTGTTCAAGCGAGTGAGATAGGGCGTTTAGTCTATTGCGATCGCTTAAGAAATCCAATGAAAAAATAGTTTTATTACGTTTATAAACATCTTATATAAACTAAAAAATATTTTATTATTACTAAGTCATAAAAAGTATTACATGTAAAAGTCATACATCATTGTCGTCGATATTTTCATCTTCGTTAGTACTACTCCAGTCCGTGGCTTGATTGTCATCAATATCGCTTTCTCCATCAGTTTCCGAAAAAAATTAAGCAAGTTTATATAATTATGAATAATTTAAAAATTATGTACAATAATTTGACATACTAATTGCATACCTGATTGAGTTTTAAATGAATCACTGACATAACTTGGTAGTTGATCCCCTTCAAACCATTTAAAATGGTATTTATCATTTTCGAATGCCCAGCCATTATTTTCTGGTTGATATGTGGCTGAATTTTTCAGATGAGCATTGTTCCAAATGGTACATGTATAGTTTGCTCGCAGAAACTGCTGCAATAGCTCGCTTTTGCAGGTGCTTCGTTTACATCAGAGATTGTATACAAGTCGATGAACATTTGAAGTCGAGCGGCATCAACATCAATTACATTGCATATAAATCTCTGAATAATATTAAAGACGTTTTGTTCTTCATCTGTATTTTCAATTAATTCTTTCGTATCGAAGCTCTTGAAAGCTTCCTGGTACTCTGGATTTTTTTAATGTTTTGTAAGGTTTTAATTTTCCTTTTCTGAAGAATGCACGATTAAAATCACATCCTGTGATGGCATGATATCCAGGTAAGCTGTGACTAATTAACTGTCCTAACTCTTCAAGTATTTTGTTTAGTCCACATATCTTAAATTATTTCCAGTACCCGTAAGCATCCAAACAACCGAATCATTTTTAAGAGGGTGCATGTTAACAAGCATTATAGCAGCAATATCAGTATCAATAACTCTGATTACTGTTTCTGCTGGATAGTTGATATTACATGCATGGTCAAGCATGCATTAAGTCTTTGTATCTGCTTCCTCATGTGCTGGGCATGACAACTTTGTTGGATTCATCAATAGTGAAAGAATGACATTCTCCGAAATTTATGTGTATAATTTTGTTGCCAATAAATGGAACCACTTCATCAGAAGCCCAATGCGAAATAAAAAAAAGTCAACCAGAGCTTCTTTAAAATTTTCAGCTTTTTTGTGAAGTAACTTCATCGAATTTGCTCAGGCCCAGTTATGGTGTACTCTAATTGCGCAGATTCTAACCGTTGGGAATGCTCGTAATCTTTGATCGATGGTGTAAAGCAGGGGTGTCCAACACGTGGCCCGCCAGTACGTAAGTTGCGGACCGCCGACTCTTTTAAAATAATTTTTAAAGGTCTTTCATTTTGAAATTTATTTATGGGCAAATATATATATATATAAATCTACAATGTATTTGCCTGTTAACTGTTCTTGTTTTAAAATAAATCCTTTTTGATAATAGAAACGTCCTTTAAATTAAAATAGATTTATATTTTGTCAAACAGTTACATTTGATTTTTCTATAATAAATTACTTTTTTAATAAATTCCGAATTGCATTATGCATATCCTTTCCTATGGATGGTACAAGATTCTCTGTGTGTGCAACTTTCATTTCTCCTCCTCCTTTTCTGTTTGGAGTTCCCAAAAAGCAACAGGCAGTCAGAGATGTTTTATAAAGCTTTAAAAAATTATTCAGGACGGTTAAGACAAAAGGCAACGTACACTAATCGTTTGAGAATGACAGCACAATCAAATTTCAACAATGAGTAACGAAAGATCAATTCAAAAGGAACTCTTAATTTTCAAGAAAATAGCAATTGTAATATTTTAAACATTATTTCATCATTTTATTATTATATTATCTATGTCTGTATACATGAAAAATAATGAAAACAATAATAATTCATTTTGTTTTAAATTTTCACTCCAATAAATGTTTTTTTTTCCAAAGATGATATAAAGGAACATATTTTTATGTGCGGCCCGCGAGATTATAATGTTTTTTCGAAGTGGCCCGCAAGGTCATTTGGGTTGGACACCCCTGGTGTAAAGTATTGATCAAAGATCGCGTCCATTCTCGATGTTTATAATTGAGTGCCATTTGCAACAATTGTTTTGAAATTTTTCCAAATGTTTTTGGAACATTTTTTATTGTATGTAATGGGAAAAAACCATCAATTATTAGAACATCTATTTCATGTGGTTGCTCATGCTGGACCTCTTTCTCTAAGCATTTCATCAAAGCAGATTTATCGGTCTTAAAAATAGTGCCATTCAAATGGTACTGAGGTCACTGGTAAGATAAAATCTTTGAAATGTCTACATTGTAATCCATAGAGATACCCAGCATGCGTCCAAATAAATCCTTTGGATTTTAATTTCTTGAATTTTACCACCTACTTGAACTTTCTTCTTTTTCTCATAATCTTTGGAGAAATTGTCAATGGACATTTTCTTCATATCTTTTTCAAATCTGTTAATATCTGATAAATATTCGGAAAAAATGTTTTACGTTGATAATCTCCTTTTTTTTTGATATTTAGAAGGAATGCCTCTACCGGGTGATGATGTGGATTTTCCAGATGAAATTTTATCTGTTGGTCTTGGGCACTTCTGAGCAGAAGGGATTAATAAATCGATCGAAGGTAGCGATAAATTGTCTCAATTGTTTGGTATTTTTCCGGGTAATATGAAGATTTAAGTCTGTTGAAACATCTTGATGAGTTGGCAGTCCTAGTTCTAGATAAACTTGATTTATAATCGTAGAGCCAACATCATGATTACGAGCCCACCAATGACGTGCCGAAATTGAATTTGTTAAGTGTATAACACCTGTGAGACCTCTAGCAGCGTCTGCATTTATAGTTTACTCTAATACCAGGTCAATCGGTTGTCTAGAAAATGGTTTAGTGGCCCTTTTGATACCAAAGCAACTTTGTTTAAATTCTTCGTTTGAGTCAGGATGAGTTTCTGCAACTTTCACCAAATTATCATATTTTACGGTCCACCAGGCATAATTTTGTTGGTTGCATTGTAATGGCCTCCCACTTGGGGAAGCCATCTCCTCATCTACTCGACCTAAATTTGTAGGAGGTAAAGATTGATGACCCAAACTAGCCATGAGAAATCTAATTTATTATTAATGATGTATAAGATTGATGTAAATCAAGTAAAATTGTGAAGTTTTGAGATATCTTTGCTTGAAAATTTTGTAATTATTCATCAATTCTTTCATGTCTTTATTTTCAATGTGGAATGACGATATTTCACAGTTCTTCACAGGAGTAGTAGTGACGAGGAAAATATCAACGAAAATGATGTATGATTTTTACGTGTAATAATACTTTTTTTGGACTTAGTAATAATAAAATAATATTTTTTTACTTTATATAAGATGCTTATAAACTTAATAAAACTGTTTTTTCATTGGATTTCTTAAGCGATCGCAATAGAGTAAACGCCCTATCTCACTCGCACCCGCTTGAACAGTTGCCTTAAACTCACACCTACAGCAGACTTTCAATGTGTCTGGCAAGATGAAAAAACGATTAAAACTGTCCGGCTTTTGAGGTAACATCTTTTTCTAGGTCCCCAAGTAACATATATAAAATTCAGCTTTTATACTATAACGAAAGTATAATTACTTTTTTTTAAGTTAAGGGGTGTCTGGCAGGGGGTTACAACTACACTAAGTGTCCGGCAATTGATGACGCGATTTCTAATGTTATTCCGAAGAAAATATAAAAAAATTGAGCTTTATACTTTATGGAAGTTGAGGTAATATTTTATGCACCTTTAGTACCTGTTACCTGCGCAAGTAACCACAATCCATACTCGCTGATCGTTCTTACCTGTGTTGATGACGTCCGCAGAGAAACTTTCAGCTTTTATAAAATAACGAAGGTCTGGCAGTCGTGGGCTCTTGGGCTATTATGTCTGGTTTAATTTTATTCCAGGAGACTACTTACATGCTTTAAGAGGAGTAGGAAACCTCTCTCTCTATACTGACAATGTTAAATTGGCTGTTTTCGATGTACCTTTTCTCAAAATCTGTTACATGTGCATGTTTGAAATTTTTCATACAATTTAAAGTACATCTTTCTCATACTAAATTGAGCTTTTAGCTAATTTTGAATTTTTTCTTAATTTATAAAAAATTTATCCAACATAGTGAAATTTGACCCATTTTTCACATACAAAAAACTCATTTCAGTATATATTAGCCATCATTATAAATAAACCATAAAAAAAATTTACATACCTGTGAACAGTAGTTTCTCAGAATAGGTACATCGAACATCAAAAATTTGATTTTAATGTATACAGTGAGACTTCTATTCGGCTAGGAAATGGCTCAATTTACAATACAAGATACATGCTTTGGTTTATATCAGACGTTCAACTTTTAATTAAAAATGAATTATACGTTTTTACATTCTTTACCATTCAAATGGGCATGGCCCAGTTTCAACGATAATTTAAAAATAAGTTTTAAGGGTTTTGATTACCCTAGAGATTAAAGTAAGGTATTTTTAGAAAGGTTAAAATCTACATAATTTGAAAATGGAAAAATCTCAAATTGTCAAAAAACTTTCCATCACCTCTTAATTATCCCCTCTCACAGACTTTAAAAAATAAGAACATTGGACATGTGTATTATTTTAGATTTCTACTTAAAAATACTGTGCGTCGTACGGTGCAGTTGGAAAGTATAGGTGCGCGTTAAACACCGGATTATACAGTAATTTCCTCATCCCGACAAAACAATCGATTGCATTTAATGCTTGAATTATTTCACATGAAGTTTTCTGTTTAATCGAACTAGAGTAATAATTCTTCGACTCATGGTACCCTTTGAACTTTGAGGTGTATGCGGTGTAACGTCGTGAGTAGTTAGCAAACAAGAAAATTTGTCACAGCCTCATTTTAAAATTAAAACAGTATTTATTTGCTTCTTAGGTTACTAAAAAGTCCAATAAATATGCCAAGCCGGGCGGACCGTCTATTTCACGGGAGTTCAATTCCTTATTCCGTAAGGCACTCCCTAATCCCTTTTCTTTTCCAGGCTCCTCTTCAGTTTACTCCATCCAGGGCTCTACATCAAGTTTTCCATTCAGGGCTCAATCTCCGTCTCACTCCAGGGCTCTATCTCTCTGTTTCCATCCAGGGCTTCCTCTGTCTCACCCCAGGGCTCTCTCCAAGTTTTTTCCTCTCTGCCTTCTCCTCAAAATCAACCCCTTTTAAACACCAGGAGCGGGTCCACAACACGCCCCTCGTCTTCCTCATTGGCCGGCCAAAAAAAAGGTCTGCCCTCGTCCCCGGGCCACATTCGTCTCCCATTTGTGCCGCAAACACAAACACATTCCTCGTCTGTCTGGAATCTAAGGGCGCCATAATTCTCATCCAACTTCTGAAACTCCTATTCATCACACCACCTGGGCCTTATATCCCCATTCTCTCGGCACCGACTTTCATACAGGCTTCGCCTATACGTCAACCTTTTGTCACCGGCACTCTTTGGTTATTGTAAATTCCAGACTCGATGTCTGCGTTTGTCCGAGGCCAGACAATAAACAATGACCCCATGGCCACGTGCTCTTGTCACCTAACGTCTGTTTGGGGCCATAAAACTTCACATGAATAGATGGATGAGGTTCTCCCCAATCGAAGACGTCACACCGGAGAACCCCGCCTTTTTTCGGGATTTAGCAACTGTTCGGTCCTGTAGGTCCGTCGGTATTTAGTTTTGCTAAACCTTGTACAAACTAATAAAAAATTATTTCGTGTAACCCGGAGCAGTATAAACAATAGAATATTCACTATCTAGTACGTAGTAAAATATATGTAAAAAAAACACATATTTTAGTATACTTTTATTACATTATGATAAAAGCTCAATCAGTATTAAAAAATAAAGTTATTATGCACAGATAAAAGTTTCAATTTTTATGACTGGGATGAGTTTTAGGTACCTGTGGTTATATAAACTTCCAAGGGAACAGGAATCCATTTTGCATATTCGTCGAAAATTTTCTTTCCAATATATTATGTGACCCCCCCCCAAGGTTCTGTGGAACAGTTTGAAGACCACTGAACTAGAGGACCAAAATGGCATCATAGACGTTACCGCTCGACTCTACCTCAATCGTATTCATTATTCAAAAACATCTCTTCGTGAATATCAGAATGAGGTTGATTCATGTGACGTCACGATCACGTGATGAGGATGGCACGTGCATATGTTTTGGTTTGTTTCCCGCTTAACTCTAACCTAACACTTCTTTTGTGTACTATTTTGCTCTTGCTCTTTTACATTATAACTCGATTACAGTAAAAGATCAGATGATTGTATAGGAAAAATCTTTTTTAATATCCCGGTAAAAAATTCGAGTGTTTAGTAAACATGGATAAGATGATGAAGCGTAAGGATTTTAAACCATCTCCTCACTTATTATGCTCTGACCACTTTGAATAAGCTTGTTTTCAATACCAAACATTTAGAAATCGTCGCCAGCTCCATTCCTACTATTTTTGTGTTCACAAAAGAAACTTCTGCTAAAAGGAATTTGGATATATATCTATAGGAATGTAAATATTTTTTGTTTATTTTAAATTAAATTATATAGAGAACATACATAAAAGGATAAAATATATTTAGTTAACTTAAATTTTAATTATTTTACACATCTTCAGAGTAGTTAATAGAGATATTTCTGTATTAAATAATCTAAAATAAAAACACAAGAATCGGATATGTAACCCTACATGTCATATATTAAAACAAGTTTTTGTCTCTCTCTATATATAATGTATTATACTATATAATTTTATTCTTTTGGGAAACAAAAATTTCGAAAAGCATTCACTACAGAAATGAAAAAATATCTTAATTTACTACAGGTTCATTAATGTTTATACTTGATTATAAATTAATTACCACTTTCAAACATTAGAAATGCAAATTACCATTTACCTTTTGTAAAATTATAAGTGAAAAAAAATGTGCAACATTTTTAAAGCCTTCATTCACTGCACCATTTTAGTAAAAAGATATTATTTACCGAGAATATCATTCTGAATGTGGTAAAAAATTAAGGAATTAAAAATTTTTAATTAAATTGTGTATATTATAGAAGATAAATTTGTGTGTATATATTGAATATAAAAGTCCTGTTCTCTCTCCTGCATGGTCAAAATAATAAGTCATTTTTGAATCCATAATTCTTTTACCCCAAAAAATAAAAATTATAAAATATTTGTGTGGTGTATCTATTTATTATGTAGTATAGGGATTTCTTAACACATCTGTTTTTCAGAATTTGACTGGTATAAATTTGTCACACAGATGTACAATTTTTTACTATGGATAACATTTATTGGTATTTGCACAAGGGTTATCAAAATGTAAAATTCATTATTTTGATGATAAGTTTCACATATAGACTATACACATATTACTGAAGTATAACACAGTGTATTAAAGAAATCTATGCAACCCCAGCTGAAATGTATTAACATAAGAATACTCTGGATTTTAATTTTTACATAAGTATTAAAGTCTAAAAGGTTCATCTGTATTGATACTATCAGGGCCGGCTCTAGCAATTTTGCCGCCCCGGACAAAAATGGAAAATGCCACCCCTCTCTCCACAATGCCACTCTCTCTCTCTCTCTCTCTCTCTATATATATATATATATATATATATATATATATATATATTATATAATTTTAAATCTTTAAAAATTCGAAATTAAGTACGTAATTACTCGTTATTATTTCAAACGAGTGTAATGAAAGAGAAGGAATCGTCTATTTAAGCAGGCCAATTTCTTTGAAAATAGTCTACTAATGGTGGGGGTCACAAGCATTTGCTTTAACTTATAGTAACTACATCAAGACTAAAATAAAACATCTCCTGTGACTCTCTATCTACCAAAATCTCTTATTACCCTTGTCCCCTTTTGGATAGCTGAAACCGGACACCGTAAGTGTGAAAGGAATGTCCGTTGTGACCTCATTCTGGGATGGGGAAACATGTTCATGCTTTAACATATACCCCGCCTCCAACCCTTCAAGTTTCAACATAAAAAACTGTCATTAAATATACAGGGTACTAAATAAAAAAAAAAAAAAAATAAAGATACGTTAAATGAAATGATCAAATCCACATCCCTGATTGTTATAATGAATAAGTTGTTTGAGTTATTTACAAATATTAACCCAAGAACTGTACTTAGATCAGTTCTATGATATCAGTAATTAAGATCATGAAACCAAATATGATTTTACATATAGACATTTGATTCTGTAGGATATTTACTTTCTAAAAGCAATAGAAATATTCGAAATTTTAATATAACCTTTTTCAATTCTCTATTTACCCTTAAATGAATAACTTGACAAATTGCTGTTCACAATAATCTACATTAATGCAAAATTCAGTAAAAAAAAAAAGGTAATTTCAGAAAAAATTTCAAAATTATTTTTAATGGGTTAATTGTCCAAAATCACTGATATTTTTATGTGACGTGTGTTGAAAGGGCAAATTTGGAGCACTTGTATATTATAATATCGACTAATTTCTTCAAATCATAAAACCGCCAAATGCTGCGATATACAACCAATAGTGGAAACTGTTCATGATCATGTTTGAACACAGTAATTATAGTGATATAATTTTTTTTAAAATTCGGATGTCTTTTTGCTTGGCGAAATTAGGTGGCAGTTTAATAACTACGTTCCAAATTTTGGAATGGTATGAGTACTGATTTAGCATTTCTTAGACAAACTTTGAAGTAATTAATTTTATATTTGAAGTTAATATATTTTCAAATTTCAGAGCAAGAACTCTGAATCTATTCTCTTAATGTTGTTTCATTTTCAATTTTTTTTAGTATAAATATAATTATATATAAAAGGATACTTAGATGCATAATCAGTGATAACGAAATAACATGTCAATAGGTTAATCCAAATAAGTTTAAGTTTGGATGAACTGAAGTATATTTAACACTATACATACAATAACTGGTAGAAATAGGTATGCATTAAGTGTTGGTATGTTCAGTGTAAAAAAATCAAATATTCCCATTAAAACAGAAGATAATGCTTCGTATATTTTAGAGGAACAGATTGTAGGAATTTTGTAATTAGTATGAAATTCAAAAAAAAAAAGAGAAAGAAAATACTTTGTCAATTTTATTTTGATATAGTATATGCAATGTAAAGATTTATTATTAAAAATAAAAATGAATGTAAGGAAAATTAGGGTGGTTTAAAAATAAGTATAATAAGCTTTAGTATTTAATATGTCATTTTTTATAATGTTAAACAAATGTTATACAAAGGTTTATTGTACTTTTAGGACATGAAAAAGTGTATCGGGATATTTTTTTTATAAAAAAAATAGCTACATTGCCATTTTATATGTGTATTTTTTTTTTTTATTCAAAACTTCTTTATATAAGTTGCATGATTTAAGTATTTTAATTTGTTTTATGTAAATTCATAAAGTTGATTGTATAGATTTAAGATCTGAAATTTTAAAATTCTTAGGATATTTCATTTAATCTGGATCCATACCATGTATAATTTCTCAAAAATACTATGAAAAGTTTTGTTGACAACTTGCAAATATAATGCAGTCTTCTCTTGTTGCTTTTTAGTTCCTATGTCACATAGCTGGTTGTTTTTCTTGAAAATTTAATCAATTTTAAAGAACAGACAACCCAATTACTTGTTTGTTTACTATTAATTGCCTGTGGTGATGTTCAAGAATTTAAATTTTTATGTCATAAACCTAATGAGATAAATAAAGTAAGAGAAAATTTCAGAAATTCTGCATAATTTGACCTTTTTTTAGCTATTTAATCTGTGATTTAGGAGTGGATTTTCTTTAATTTTTTTTTACAGTATCATTTTATTTGTTTGGTTTGATGATATTTAATACTTTTTTCTTGTAAATAAATTGAAAAAGCCATTTATAAGGTTTCCAGATAATTTTATTAGATATTATCAATAAGATAAAAATTGAGATATAATAATTGAACAAGATATTATGCATGTTAAATATTGGCAGTTAGATCCTCGATTTGTTCTCTATTTGTCCTTATAGTATAGTGTTACATTCATAGAGTCTGCTTTATTTACTTATAGTGTATTCATGTAATGTTAAAATTAAGTGTCAATAAATAATGTATATTAAAATGAGTATGAGATTATTGACATAACTGTCCGATAAATTTTTGCTTCATTATACAGAAATTTTAATGAAAATCAAATTTAATTTGTTCTACTAACAAAATAATTTTTATTAAAAGCTATTTCTTTAACTTTATGCTTAATTTATTTTAAAAAAGTCAAATTTCAAAATTTATTTCCCGAATGTTGAGACAGGCATTCTAAAAAATCAAACCTTTTGAAGAGGTAGATAATTGCAAAGGAAACAAACAATAAAACATATCAAATGTCTTTTTATAATTAGATTATTTTTAGATGATCCAACCCTTTAAATGGAAGTTTTCTAAAAAAAATTTCTATTTCTATCAGAAAGAATTTAATTATTAACAAAAAACTTTCATTATTAACCAACCTATTATTTTATACACTATTACCGCTCTCAAAAAGTATAAACTCTTGTTAAATTAGAACTATACTGAATATTTTTAAATAAACAAAAATATCCATGTTATTGACAAATCTTATTATAAATTCATTTCAAAATTATATTTATTACATGCATCCCGTTCGGAAAATGTTCCATACTCTTCTATGAAAAATTATAGAGATAGTATATTTTTCAAAAAACATTAAATATTTGTAGCTAGGTAATTTACTAAGGGAATAGTACAACGAAAATGTATATAGCAACATTACACATTTCAACAAATGGGACCATTTCACTATCTACATGTTCTTTGTAAGATTACACTATTGCTATGAATTTGAGTGGAGTGTTTCACTATAAAAAGTAAATAATTAAACACATATGAGAAGTTTTCTACAATTCAATGGTCTCAATTTATACTGTAAATCATTCTCAAAAGTGTAAGTAAACATAATAATACATGAAAATCAAAAGGACTCTATTGTATAAGATGCTAAAAATAATCTAGAACTATTAATAATTTGTAAAGAAACTGCAAGAAGCCCATGGTCTTCGTACTAACACCAAATGACAAATATGCCATAAACTGAAATCAAAATTATGCTAAAATTACGAAAAAATACTTCATATCTAATTATTAAACAAGGATAAGCAAAAATATAATAAAATAAACAAAATTTTGAAATAAGCTTCACAAAAAAGAAAAAATATCAAATACGAAAATTTTACATGATTCAAAGGGGGGGAAAGGAATCCTCTACGTGATTCCGAACTGGCGTCTCATTGTCGTGAAGCAACCTCATTGCTCGGAGTTTGAAGGAAATAGTTCCGTTACAGATTTATTTTATAGGAAAAGTCAAATTAATTTTAAAAACACGTAGATGGAAGAGCCGAGGTGTAATCTTTATGTTACAGATTGAAAATAGGTAGATCTCTCTTGTGGGCGAGGGATGTTTGAATCTCTAAATCCCACCCTTGTGTGCACCACTGAAGAAATTAATTTTTATAAGTTTCGAAAATGCAATCCAGCTCTTATGTAATTAAACTTCAAAAATTATATTCGATTTCATTTTTAGTTTCTGAGATAATCTTGTAGAAAGCAGAAAACTTTCATTTTTGGTTCTTGTATTTTCCAACTCCATTCGCCCATAGCCTTCAAATTTTTTATTAAATCGTTGCATATCTAAGACAACTGCGTGAGCTTAAAATTTCTAGATCATTGAAAGGTAAGTTAAAATTAGATCTAGAAGGCAGAAAAAAGTATTCTTGAAGTTTTACGGTACACGTTCAAAATAATTGATCAACATACATAATTGATTCTAGTATGCGGCTTTAAGGTCTTCATTGATCGAGTGTACCAAAAAGCATCGACTGCTTTTTGGGCCCTTAGATTTCAGCTGCCTATTTAAGGCTCCATGTATGTGTGTCTAAGACACATATACATGGACTTACACGCATACTAGCCGTTACCCACCCTCTTCACTGGGTATTTCACGATGTTGTATAAATATATACTGTTTACATATATATAAATTATTGATATCTAGCATTAAGAATTCGATTGTATTGAAAAAATATATTTATAGCTCTAACTCTCGCCTCTTGATATAAAAAGGACAGAAATTATAATTTCTATTAATATCTAAAATAGAAGTAGAAAGATGTTTGCGCTCACTTAACCCAATAATCAAGTGGATTTCCGCCAAAGCACAACTTTCATTGGATCTCTACTCCATAAAATAAACATGCGTGCTAAATTTCAAGTCTAAATCTAATTGAACAAAAACGGAATTTTTATCATCAAAATGCCCCGTAACCCCTTTGAGAGCATTCTTAGCGGATTTCAATTCAACAAAAGAAACATGTAAACCAAATTTTATTATTATAGTCCTAGTAGTTCGAAAACTGGAATTTTGTCTATCAATACGTCCCAATAACTCCCCCGCTTTAACCTGGAGTTGATTTCAGTAAAATACATTCTTAGTGGAACTCTATTCAATGAAGGAAACGTGCTCAACAAATTTCAAGTAAGTGGGTTAAATTCAAAAACAGGAATTTTTCTATAACTCACCTTAACCCCTCGTAACCCCACTCCTTTGGGAGTCGGTTTTCGCGAAACTCTTTGCTAGAGGAACTCTATTCCATGAATATACCTTCAAATTTTCAAGCAGGTGGGTCTAATAGTTGAAAAACGGAAATATTTATCTATTACGCCCCTTAATCCCTCAGTGCCCCTTGGGGTCAATTTTCCCCAAACCTATTTTGTAGTGGATCTCTACTCTATTGAAGGAATCTGCTTATCAAATTTCAACACTGTTCGTCTAATAGTTTAAGAACGGAAATAAATATCTATAACGCCCCTTAAGCCCCCGCAACACCACTTACGAAGCGGTTTTTACAAAACCCATCTTATAGCGGATCTCTACTCAATGAGTGGAATCTGCTTACTCAATTTCAAAATTTTACGTCTAATAGTTTAAAAAAGGGGACAATTACCTATAACGTCTCTTAATTCTCCGCAACACCACTTGGGGGTCAATTTTCACAAAACCCATTTTGTAGCGGAACGTTACTCCAGGAAAGGAATCCGTTTACGAAATTTCAAGAATGTCCGTTAAATAATTTAAAAACGGAAATGATTGTGTATAACGCCCCTTAATTCCCCTCAACGCCACTTGGGATTCGATTTTCACAAAACTCATTTTTTAGCGGATCTCTATCCAATGAAAGGATAATCCACTTACCAAATTTCAATACTGTACGTCTAATAGTTTAAAAATTGAAATAATTATGTAGAACGCTCCTTTGGCCCCCTCAACGCCACTTGGAAGTCAATTTTCTCAAAACCCCATTTTGTAGCGGATCTCTACTCTGAAAGGAATCCGCTTACCAAATTGCAAGACTGTATGTCTAAAAGTTTAAAAATGGAACTAATTATCCATGGGCGGGATTCACACCAGTTTCAGTTGGGGACCCAGTAATCGAGACTTCGTCTCTCTCGAAACGAAGTCTCTGATTGGCTAGACGCTCAAAGCTCGACGCTGACAGCCTAGGTGTGAATGGAGCTTAACGCCCCTTAACCCCATAACGCCACTTGGGGTTCGATCTTTGTGAAATCCGTTCTTAGCTGATTTCTACTCCATGAAAAACCTGACTACCAAATTTCAAGTTTGTAGGTTTAATAGATTCTGAGATATCGTGATTAGTCAGTGAGTGAGTAAAGCCGCATTATTAAAGGGGAAAACGTCGAGTTTAAAATCTAGCCAATCAGAGTCTTCCTCTCACCCGAGAAGTCTCTGATTGGCTAGACGCTTAACACTCGACGTTTGTACGCCTTGGTGTGAATGAGCCTTAAGTCGCTTTTCTCCTTTATATAGAGAGATACTTCCTGAACAGTTAAAAGCCATATTATATTCCTGCCATTACTAGCTACGACTTTCGAGAGACGAATCGCCGTAGCACTTTGATCCGAAAAGAGAAAAAAAAAAATTATAAAATCAAATGAAACTAAAGAAGTTTTTTTGTTAATGTGCACGTCAGAATAATGCTATGGATTATTGATGAGGATTTAAATTTCAAAATTAATACCATGTCTTTTGAAAGTAACGAGAATTTTATTTACGAGACACAAGAGTAATTTTTTTTTTTTTTTTGGCTAAAATAATTGCGTTAAAGAAATTAGAATGGAAATTAAAAAAATATGTATCAATTTTCCTTTTGAGATCTTTAAAATTTATGATGCATTAATAACGGATGTTGGTGAAGGGGAATCCCCTGCACTTTTTTTTTTTTTGGACATCATTGGCTTTTCGGATAGATACAGCAATACAATTGAATAAATTTGTGTACACTTTTTATATCGAGATAATCTATTATCTTTTATTATTTGTAAGGAATATATTACTTTCTTTTTCTCTGAAAAAAACTTCTATTTGCTCAATATTTGCATTGAATTTTCTTTTGATTGTCATAAATAATAAAGTGAAGTGAAAAGTATTGAATGATCTGTCTACTGAAAGTCTGTCTATTACTTCGCTTTTCTGCAATGATGTTAATTTGGTTCATGTAACTAAAATTTTCTTTAAAAGTTATTGCAATTTTGAATCGCAAAAAGTTTCTCTCGTATTTTTAAGATAAAGAGGTATCAAGTATTAAACAAGATTTCTTTATTCAATATACTTTTTCACGTATAAAATAGTAATTCTTTTTTAAATTAACGTTATCTATCTCATGTTTCAAATACTTTGATACGTAACGTTTTATAAATGTTTTCTCATGTGTTTTAAATTTTGGTTCAAATGATAACATAGTTTTTTTTTATGAAGGCAGATTATTACTTTAGAAATGAGGATTTAATTATTTTTAGTAATGCGCACATCTTTATGACAATGCATTTAAACTAAAAGAAGCTTATTGCGATTTAGTATATTTAAGTGGTATGTTCTGAAAATTTTTTTGCAGTTATTGTTGTGTTGATATTATATTTAATTTTAAATAACTGTTTAATTTTAAATATTAAATTTTCTGTTCATTTATCGCTATGTCTCGAGACAGAATTATTGGTTTCCATATGTAGATATTTGTGATAACATTTTCTAGTCGTTGCATAATTAATCAATTTATGGTCTTGTGGAATCTCAAATATGTTCTTCGTAACGATGCAAGACAAAACATTGAGAAATCAGATTGATTCTCTAAATTCATAATCGTTCATTGAAGCGCAGTTCTGGTAATTTTAACTACTAATTAACTAATTCTGTGTACTACATTTGTTCACAATTTCACACAATTATATTAGATTCCTTTAAATGTTTAATGGAATAATGTGTATATTTCTGGAGAAATATATTCTTCATTGAACTGAGCTTGATCAGGAAGAATCGAGCAATTAACTCATTTTATCCCTATAATTTTTCTACTTCATGTTGTCAGGTTAAATAACTAAATTTGAAGAGAAATTAAAGTGTAATAAGAATAGGGTTTAAATAATTGTTATATGAGTAATTCATATGAGATATTTCTAAATACCTATTTTATAAAACTACTAACTTAACCAGTTTATTCTCGCAATTATGTTGAAATTGTTTTCAGTAGTCTATCCCAGTACCTGAATTTTTCTGTATTTACATTGATTACTAATGAAATGGAAACAAATTTATATGAACCAGTGTCCAAATCAAAATGTGATTGAGTGTTTGTCTTTCCTGTCCTTGAATTTAAAAGTAGTAAATAAGTTGGGTTTTTTTGTTTTAGCATTAAAAATTTAATTTCAAATTTTTGCATTTTCTTTTTAACTTATGATATGATGTATTAACTTTTTAGTAATATTTTTTTCTTCTAAGTTTTTTACTGTAAGTTTCTAGCTTTATTCAGTTTTCCGAAATTCGAATTTTATATAGGTAAAATTATGCCATTTTTTAAAGAAATTTAACATCTTTTGAAACTGTATTATTTAGTATGTTTTCCAAATGTATGTAATATTATTTAACAGTGCAAAATGGTACCTTGATATGTTTACACTTGATATACGTTGTATTAGGAGGCAAAAATCTGTTTAATCCCTTAATTTCTGCTATAGAATATATCCATCTCACTCAGCAGCTGCATTAAGTACCCTTGGCGTATATATTTGGCCATCCAATGTACTATTCTTTGTATTGTGGTATGTTTAAAACTAGTCTCACGGCTTTGAGAAAATAAAATATGGACAATGTTTGCAAAGAATTTACTTATTTTGGGGAAGTGGTGGGGAAGGAATTTGTATGGGTATATTCCAGGAACAATTAAATTCATAGCATTATTGCTTGTTTTTCCATTTGAGTAGATTGTGCTCTTTTTTTACCCCTCTTTTGCTCTGATTTTCAAAGAAAGTGCATTGAGGAAATGGGTTTGTTTTTAAGAAAAAATATTCACTTTGAATTCTGCTATCAATACACTGAGTGATAAATGATAAATTGTTCTACCACGTTTCAGGATATATCACACAATAGTCAAGTTATAACATTTTTTTTCATGCTATAACTATACATTAAATTTTGTTTTCATTTTCTTTTCTTTTTTTTTAAAGTGAAAGTAAACAGTTTTGAGTTTACAAAACATCCTTTTGATTAAAGTGTAGAATAGGGGGGCTCTTTACGAAATCATTTTTTTGGCAACTGGAATCAGTTGCTTACCTCTTTTATGAATGCTTTTTTTTTTTCTCATTAATATTTTATTTTCATTGCAAATTCCACTTATTTAATTCTAAACCTATTACTAAATTAAGTTGCTTGGTGACTGATTCCATTCGTCAAAAGATTAACTTCCCCAAGGGTCCCCTTATTCTACACTTTAACCGGCAGGGTCTAAAGCAAAAGGCGGGTACATATGGATTGAGTTGCGTACACAGACTACTTTTGCATATATGAAGAGGGGGTGTATTTTAAAAACATGTAGTTGAAAATGTGTGTTGAGACACAATCTTTATGCAAAAAAATACTTAAAATCTATTTAGTCTATGCCCACTCTTGTGTACATTACTGCATGGATTTTTATGCGAGTGGATATTGAAGAACATCGAGGAGAGTTGACTATTGAGGAGATATCTTCTGCAATGGCAGTGAGAGACTGCCTTTTTTTTTTTGGCCATGGTCTTTCAATCAGTCACTCTTAGGGTAGTAAAAACACTTTCTAGGCAGTCAACCCCATGGCAGGTCTTGTTCCTGTAGGCTTGGCCAAAAAAGTCTTCTACGTTTAACGTTAATTGTACATTCTAAAAATGTGGCTAACCCATTTGATTCTTTGGATTTTCATATATATGACAATGTCTGAAGGTTTGGTAGAGTTCTGAATTTGAAGGTTTATACCAAATACCATCATCATAGGTTCTTCCAAAAATGGCTCTTAGGATTTGATGCTCAAAGACGCATAGAGTATTTTCATCATTTTGTATCATTGTCAAAGTTTCTAATGAACATACATATAGATCTAATAAGGAATTTATAAATTGGTATTTTTAGTTTTTCTTTTAATTAAATTTGGTCTTTAGTACCTCCTCAATTTGTAAACACATCTACTGGAAGTGCCAATTCTCCTCTGTATTTCAGATACAATACCGTTCTTTATGTTAACCTCAGCGCCCAAATGCAAAAAAATATGAAATTTTTAAAATTTTTAAATGCCAATATGCAGGTGAATAGAAGATTCTGTTACCTTGGTACACTGCATGTATTTAATTTTTTTCGGGTTTACAGTAAGCTGCATTTTGCCTTCCTTTTCCAGGACTAGGAATGCACGTTTAAAATCTGAGGGTGTTCTTTCAGTAATATCTGTATCATCGGCAAATGCAAAAATTTACAGATTTAAAAAAAAGTTTCCCCTGGAATTGACCTTTGAGTCATGAATGACAATCTCCAATGCTGTGTAGAAGTGTAGGCTTGCCAGTGCTTTGTCTGACCCCATTTTCAATTCCTGTAGTTGTGAGAGATCACCCTCGAACTTAACTCTTTGCATGGTTTTACAGTACTTGTGTATTATCGCAATAATGGCAACTTTTAAGATAACTTGCCAAGTTGGTAACCCAGATTTTGTAGGTGTCATTGGCTGAATTGGCAACAATGTGCTTTGTATCATACAATGTTGCCAGTATGGTTGCGATAATACATAAGTACCGTTTTTTTAAAGAGTGGGGGGTTTTGTGAGCTTGTGTGGGGTTAAGCAAAAAAATATGAATGGGGGGTGAGAAATTCCCACATCTTTAAAATCTGTTCCAAATAAATAGATGGCAAAAATTTTACAAAGAAATATTATCCTTACATAGCCCAAACAAGTATTAATAGCATTGTTAGGAATAACCAAATGTACAAACGTTCTCTCTATACCTTTAGCAAAAAATAAATGGTTATCTGAGCAGATTTTGGTAAAGGTTAAACTTGATCTTTTTAACCAAATCCAAGTAAGAGAAAAATAGACAAATTAAAGTTTATTAAATGTTCATTTAATTGCCTCTGTATTTATTCTAGTATTAAGAAATGCATAAATAATTTAATACAACTTAGTTAATATATAATATTATTGTAGTAATGTTTTTTATGAGAATTCATCATTATTTCTCATGGTAAAGATTTGTTTGGTATGTTTCAGTACTTTTCCCTTTTGAGGGGTTGTAAAAATATGACAAAAATTTTTTCCAATTATGCCAGTAATTATTGTGGTAAACCAGCCACATAATTCACAAGTTGGCGTGTTTATGGTACATGTGTGGGGAAAAAATTTCGGAGAATGCGTATGCAACCCTACTTTATGTTTATGTGAAACATGTTATTTGCTTATTTTGTGTTTGGTGTCTAATTTGGTGGGAATAAAAATTAACCGTCATCAATGAGCTTGCTAAAGTAGAAAAGTACTTATGCTTCTAAGGATCTGAAATGGATTAAACATTCACACTGTGGCTATTGTATGTCCATTGATTTTTATGGTAATTTAGTAGAAAATATAATACTTTTAATGTAGTATATATATATAAAATTTAAGATATACTTCACTATATATTTGTTGAATTCTAGCTGTAAAAGTTTTGATAAATGTGTGAAATTCAATTGTTTTTGCTTCAGCAGAGAAAACGTGAAAGCAATCTGCCAAAAATAAAAAATAATTTGAATTCATATATTGGTAAACTAACGTTTTGTAGAATTTACTGTGAAAAAAAACCCCATTTGTTGTCTTATTCTGTATTTATTTTTAAACTTTTTCTATATTATATGTATAGATGTTTGTTATCCCCATTTAAAAGAATTAAATACATATTAGAATTTCTGCAGCTAAAACTTAGTTGCTAGAAAGCAGGTTAGGAAATCTGAAAAAAGTTTTTGATATAGTATAAATAAAAAAAAATAGATAATGGTTCTCTAATTGTATTTAAGCCCCATTTAAGATTGTTAGTTTAATATTATGTATGTAGGGATTAATTCATAAATATTTAAGAATTAAATCACAAATGATGTCAAGGAAAATTGTTTTTTAATTTTTGTGTTCAAAATATTTTTATTGAATTACATTTCTATGTTAAAAAAAATTATTATTTTAATCAAGTATCTTTTAAATTTATTTTTAAAAAGTATAACTCTTTTAAACTTTTTAAAATAAATGTTGCTTTTTCAAAAATTTCCCTATAGATTCTTATCTATATTTAACAAATTAAAAAAACTTTATATTATCAATTACATCTCTTACATATATAGTTCCTGTATGGAGGCTGAGTTATATTAATCAATAATTGTAATTTATATTAAATGAAAGACATGAAGATATTTATTTTGAAATCTGTATTAAAATTTATTTACTCAACACCTGTGAAATTTTAAGGTGTCAGCAGCTGTTTGATTAACATTAATATTGGTATATTTATGATGTTTTAAATTTGGTTAGTTTTTAAATCAATTCATTAAGGATTTTTTAAAATGAACATTAAAAAGTGTTAACTGAAATTCTGGTAAAATATGTAATTTTAGATGTAAAATATCTTGGAAACTCATTGTTTTGTCAAACACAATGATTGAAAGATATCAGTGCTAAAATGTGATAATACATAACCCTTTTACAGTCTATTGTTTCTCATATGTAAAAGGTTAAATGCTCAATACATGATACAACTGTCTTGATATTGTATTTGAGTATTGATAAAGTAAATGCTTTTATGATTTAACTTCTCTAATTTTTTTTAAGTAATTTTAAAAAAAGAATGCTAAGGCTTATATTTATGATTAACATTTTCAGATAACAAATTAATGCATTGGATTATTTCTGATGTTAAATTAAATTTTTGGTTTAAAGACCAACTTTTTGTGGTTTTCCCCACATTTTTTTTTTATTTAAGAATTGTCCTGAAAAGGAAAAGGTTATAAAAAAAAATATATTTGAAATAGCTTTCTCTGGAAAAAGATACAAATTTAAACATAAAACATCTTAAAATTTATTTCAGCATAGCTAAATTTCTTTTTGAGTGGTATTTGTAGTATTAAAAGCTCAAAGATGATAATTTAATTTTTTTTAGATTTATTTATTCTGTCAAACATGGAAGGATACACTGATTCTGAATATGCAGCATTTGGAGCTGATTTTGGAGGAAGTTTTTCTGAAAAGAATATTCGCATGGGTATGTTTATTTTGCAATTGTTTTAGTAAGAAACTAAAAAGCATGATGTAAATTGCTTATAAAGGTAAAATTGAAGTAATATATTTTATATATATAAATTTCATACGAGGTAAATTCTGATTTAAACAAAAGTTCTTTCTAAAATATATTTTTTGAAAGTTTTTTTTTAAAATTAGAATTCACATGTAGCACCTTGTTTTCTTTTTTTGTATGTTTTGATAACCATCAGGTGCCAATAAGTCTGAAAAAGGGCAAAAACCCGGTTTTTTGGGGCATTCTATTTTATTTTTAAAAGCCCTTTGGAATTTTTTTTAATGAGCCCCCTTGCATGCCCTTTTATTTTTTTTTTGAACTTGCATAATCTAAGAATTTCAAAAAAATTGCTAAATATTTTATATAAACTTGCATTTTACTGATGCTGGTTGTTTTTCAAGTTAAGAAGACTTGCTATTTGATTCTCTCCTCCCCCTTTTTTTTTAAATAGTTTCAAAATATGTTCTTCAATAATACTATTTTATATATTTTTAAAAGTTTGTTTTAATTTTTTTTTGTGTGTGGATTATACAGAAAATGTATTGAAGGAAAAATAATTTCTGATAAACAAATAAGTTCTTCATAATTTTTTAACTGTCCTGTCTTTAAAAACTTATTAGGTAAATTAATATCATGATCAATATGCAGTGACACCTTAAGATATGAATTTGATTTGTTCTATTGATGAGCTTATAAATTAAAATGGAATTAATTTGCACCAGCTCCCACAGTTTTTTATATTGTATTTAAAGCAGACAAGTATTATGTACATCCATTTCCAAATGTGTAGTCATGTAAAAGATAATCCAAAGAAAAATATACAAGTAAAGTTGAGTAGTGCTAATTTTTTTTTTCTTTTACTTCAGCCTTGCTTAATTTAATTCTCTCTTCTGGCTGTTATTATGTCCTTCTGCATCAGAATAGTATGTTATAGCAGTAGTGTAATTTATATTGCCAAGTCTATTGATCTTATACTCTGTCCCTCTTTATCTGCTAATTATATTTTTATCTTATGTAACTCTTTTGCTCTCCTCACCACTGTTCCCTTGCCACTTGTGGAATGACTATAAAAAAAAAATTAGCTGAATACCTGAAAAGTGCATTTAAAGTTCAATACAACAGGAAATTAATGAAGTAAAAATGTGAACTAAAAGATGTGCTAAACTTTGAAATTTTAATAGAGTAATGTTTGACATTAATGCAGGCTCATAATTGCTCAAGGCAAAAATCCTCTCATCTTAATAAAGACATTTTAAAAAAAAAAATGTAAAATAAGGTTTTTTAAAAAGAAAAAGTAAAAAACCCTTTATCCAAAAAACTTTTATTCAAAAAAATAAAATAAAATAAATATGTATAATATTAAAAAAGCACAGGTACATATTTTCACGAAATAAACCCCTAAAAAAACCAAACCGAGAAATCAGTGTCAAGGTTGTGCAATAAATTTTTTGGACAGCTTGCTAAACCCGGGCACCATATTTTTTAAAAAATGCTGACCCCCGGGGGTTTTTCAAAGGTGGGAAATCACTGGGCATGAGATTAGGAATTTAATTAGTGCGGTCCAATACCTCCGAAACGCACATCTGTTCTGCCTTTGTCTAAACTAATGTTTTTGTGACATAAAACTTGTACCATACATTTCTACCAAAGTGCAAAGTAGTAATATATATATAATATATATATTTCATAGAAACTTTATCAAATATTGTATACTTGCAAATTATAGTAGCTAATCACTAATAGATAAAATACTAATCACATAGATTAAAAACCTGTGCAAAATAAAACATTTTTGTTTTCCATGTGTATAATTTGCATGTACTTAATTTGTTTTCATGACTTCTTTATTACACATATGATAAAACTTAGTTTTGTTGCTAGTGTTATATATAGTTTAAAAAAAAATTTTTTTTTTGATAGCCTTTATCCGAAAGGTCTATGCAATCCTCATGGTGCAGTTGGCTATAACATTTGGATTCATTTCTTTATTTGTATACAAGTAAGCATATATTTTTGTTTGATTATGTATGGCAAAATAAGAATACATTATTTTACATTGCTAAAATGTAAAGTTAAATAATTTTTCTGTTTCAACTTCTTAGCACTAGAAATGCGTATCTATGTAAATTAAAGCTGGAGCATTATCAAATAGCATTTTTTTAATATAAGTTGGTAATAAAATTTTATATTAAAACTTACTGAAGTTTAACTGTATTCTCTTTCATCATACTATATAATTAAGATTATTTTAAGCTTGAGAGAGATATTTATAAGAATTTTTAGTTTTAAATTACAAACTTAACTGACTTTATCCTTTAATTACACATGCTTAATATTTGACATAAGTACATGCATGTGGTGTATTTTGTATGCCACCTAAAAAGCAAGAAAAAAAAAAAAGGGAAATTTTGCTGTTGGGGTTTTAAAAATCAAAAATTTGGGGGAGATAAAAACTTTTAAAATAAAATTTTTTAAAAAAAAAGCAAGGAAAAAAAAAAAATATAAATAAAGAAATTTTAACCATTGGCTATATCAAATTTGGATCTGTCATTTCTCCCTTACTGTTTGTTATAATTCCAATAAGTAATATTTCTGATTGCATGTTCTTGTTACACCTACATATATGATAATAATTTTTATTTATTTTTCTGCCTTTTCCCAAAAAAAACTCCTTTTTTTTTTGTTGGTGTTCATCTTTGTTTTTCTTTTGAGAAACTTCATGCATCTGTAAAGTATTCTAGTTCAGTGACCATTATGTGATCCCTTTCCCCAATAAGGGACATGATCCTTCGTTGGTAAAATTACATCATAATAAATTTTTATACCTAAATTGAAAATATCCCCCTCCCCCTTAAAAAAAGAGAAGAAAGAATACAAGTTAATGACACATTATGAAAGATAGCTGCACAGATCAGAATTGCATTAGCTAATGTGTGTATGTAAGTGCTTCTCAAAATTGAATATGTAACATTATGTAAAAAATTTTTGCTTTTAAAAATAACAGGAATGGTCCCCACAAAACCCCCCCACATGTCAAAAAGGGAAAAGAAAGGTTGAAATTTGATGGCCGGAAGGGATGTCCCTTCAAGCTATTGAGGTAAAACACAACATAAAAGACATTTTCTGTTTGGGAAAAACCCCATAATGGGCCTGCTGCTGTCATTTATAGTCAAAATTGACTATTGTGACCAGATGCACACAAATTTAATCATTTGTGTTTCTTTTTTAACTCTAGTCATCTTGTAATTTACATTAGCTCTGTATATTTCCTCTTGATGTTGAAGTTTCAATTTAAGGAGTGTATACAAAGAAGAGTTTTTTGTAATAAATCAATTATAAATATATAAAAGTAATTTAATTTCATCCTAAAATTAAACTATGTAGTTATTAATACAACAGAATAAAGCTGCTATATTATTTATTAAATATTTCCTTTAATTTTTTACTCGTATATTTGTTTTTCAGCTTTTTTAAATATTTAATGTTTAAAAATTTTTTTTTCAGTGATTCTGTTAAACTGTTTGCACAACAACACACGGAACTGATGTTCATTGCCATGTAAGTTAACTTTTTTCTTTATTGTATTGTCACTGAAACTTATATATACATATCTGTTTGGAGTCATAAAGTCTTAACTTTTTAATGATCATATTAAATGTGAAAAATAAAATTCACATTTCAGGAAGTTATGCTAAATTTTTTACATTTGGAAATTTGATTTATTTAAATTTAAAAGTCTGAAAAGTGATTTAATTAAAAATTAGGATTGGTTTTATATATCTGTAAAAGTAAAGTTAAATTGTTAAATTTATTGAATTTTTTTTTTAATCTTTTTAAGCTTATTGAAGTCATGATTTTCTTTTTATAGAATTTCTTGCTTTTGAAAATCATTAAATATTCATTCAAAAGTAAAATTTGGTATAACTGCCTACTGTTAGTAATGCCTATTAAGAAACACATTACTAAAATTTTCTTTTATTTAAAAATAAAACATTATGTATATAGAAACAAAACTATTGTGTATAGATTGGATTTATTGTACAATTTCTGTTTTGTTTGAAATAATATGGCACCACTTTTGAAATATTTGCATTTTATCTTTGTTTATATTTAAAATACATCTCGGATGTTATCTTTTCTCTGTGGAAAATACTTATTGCTCATTGGAATCATTTTAATAGCAATTGAAGTTCGGAGGTATATTTATTAGCTATGGAAACCATGGGACTGCTTTTCAGAGTTGTAATCAATATGAACATGGATAATATCAATCTATAATTGTTTCTTTGCTAAAATCCATCTACCATTAACACTACGATACAGAAGTACATTTGTTAGTCCAACAATTTATAAGGTTTCTGTAAATAAAATCCTAGATCCCAAGAACCAATTCATCATGCAAAAATCAACATTACACCAAATGACATTATAACTCTAGCGGTATTTCCCAATTTCCATCAGCATAGTATGATCATTTAGTCAAAAAAAAAAACTATTTTCGTAAAATTTTCTTTTATTGAAAGAAGTTTATTTTGTCTGTTCATTGGAAAATTCCATATTTTATTGGAGGAAATGGTAAACAAATTGGTAGAAAAATCCAGCTGACTGTATTTCAGAAAGGAAACAATGCTAAAACTGACTTAAAAATAGCTGTCCTGTTTTGTAATATCAGCCATCTATTGATAATAATAGCCAGTATAAGCTAGAGTTTTTGGAATGTTTTCTACATGTTGCCATGTTTAGTTTCTTGGTAACTACAACAGATTAGTACTCTCACACACACAAAAGTGTTTTCATTTTTATTTAAATTCAATTAAACAGTTTGTGTTCCAGCATGGAAAAGGTTTTAAACTTTTAGTTCATAAAGAGTTTATTGATTTAATCTGTTAAAAAATTTTTGAAGAATAGGAAACCAGTTAAGTGAAGAAATTTCATGATATTATAGTAATCATTTATATTTTTATTAAAATTGTTGATAATCATATTTTTGTTCAGGTAGAATTTATAATGATTGATATTATATTTAGACTATTCTTTGTTTAAAAAAATTTTGGACATCAAATGAAAACTTTTTTTAATTTAATTTATTATCTTTAATAATCTTTTTACATTTCAAAATATTAATTTTTTTTTTAAAATATGAAATTTGGCTTTAGTATTGTGTGTGTGTGTGTGTGTGGTATTCAATTTGTAATCTATAATTATTTGAAAAATGGGAGGCAAAAAGATAAACAGTTTATTGATTCACACAATTTAAAAAATTTGATTGCAATACATGTGTTATTATGGAATATTACCTGTAAAATTCATAGATTGTAGTCATATTTATTTTATGTTTAAGGCAAATTTGAGAACTCTTAACTATTTGGGAGCAATGTACCCTTCACAAAGATTTCTCCAGAATGAAGATAATTGAGAACCGCTGATTTGCATTCTGTGCAGCATTTGATTATGAAGTTATCTTTATATGAATAAAATTTTAAATGAGGAAATTTAAATATTTTGTATTCTTGATAAGGCATATTTAATTTTTATAATGAAGTGCTAAACAATGTAATTTATATAAAATACTTGAACTTGAATATTTTTTTCTTAAATGGTTCTCTCATCTAATTGCTATTTCTAAAACACTACAGTCAATATACATATATATATTTATTATTTGTATTAAAATACTTTTTTGCATTAAAGTAATAAAAAGTGTAAAGACCTAAAAGGAAATCCTCGTATAAGGAGCAGACTAACACACATCAGTAGCAAATATTGGATAGACTTCAGACTCTTAACAAAAAATAATTGGGAATAAGTTTTCAAGATATACCTCATTGTAAAAAAATTAGCTTGTAGAGCGATATATTAAAATAGGATATCAATGAGAGAAATAAAGAAAAAAGTTTTTATTAAATGTAGTTTAAAAATGTGCAATGATCTTGAATATATTTTATAAGTAAAAGCCTTACAATTTCTATAAAATAAAAAACAAATTTATAACATATTATTAAGAACTCTTGCAGACTACTGTGTGTGGGAATATGAAGAAACTGTTTTGAAGGTTTAATTAGGCAGTATGTGATATAGCCTAATCGTTTGAAGAGAGTAAAGAATTATTTTTTTTATTGGATAGATTTATAGCTGATTTTATCTGACCATTATGTAAAGTTAGAATGACAATATGTTATCAGTGAAATAAATCTATAAGAGCTGTCAATTTGTTCTTTTATTTGGGTAAGAGTTTTATTTTTATCCAAGTTTGAAAATATCTAATGATTTTTTTTAAAGAATTTTAGTGTTTGTGCTTATGATAGCCATGGCTTGTTGCGATAATGTACGTCGAACATTCCCATTGAATTTCATCTGCCTGTTTTTGTTCGTAAGTAATACATTACTTTCTCTTTTCTTTATTAAGAAATTCTTCATTATTTGTGAGCTAAATTATTAGAAAAAAAATTGAATTTATTGCAAATTTTCATGTAGATTGAATATCTAAAAATAAAAGGAGACAAACAGTGTACCATTCATATTTTAATTACAATCAAACTGTTTTGTTACATTCTTTTAAAATTAAGGGGATTTGGTACCCTTTGAACTACTTTCTTTCCTTATGTATTTAAAAAATATATTTTAGCATTTTATATAATGTTTCCATTCAAGAAAAGGATACGAGATGAAATTTTTCACATATTATTCACACAATTTTAAAAATTTAAACTTTTTGAAGAAAATTTGGAAAATTTTAAAATCCTATTCCTTTTGTAATTAATTTTTTGACCTGAACTTTTTTGTAATATTCTTATGGATGTTATATACAACTTTAGGGATCGATTTTACAATAACTTAATTCGTTTTTGAGAAAAAAATAAAATGTTGATATGCATGCTAAAAATCTGTGAAAAAGCCAATACCTCTTACATTTTAATTTTTTTTAAAAAAAAGTATTCAGTTTACAGCAAAATGAATCCCTAATTTTATTACATGCTTTATATGTAACACACAGGAAAAAAATGAAAGCAATAGGTAAATAGTTGTGGAAGGAGTAGCATTTTGAATGCACTAATGTTTCGAAAAACATAAACTGAGAAAAATCACTTATATTAAAGTTTATAATTCTGAAAAAAAAATTATAATAAGCTTAAATAAATTTAAAATACCACTTTAAGATATTAGTTACATATTTTTCTTTAAAATAATTGCATTTTTGTATTTTTTCAACCCATACATTTTTATAAATGATCAATTTTAAGAATGTATTAATTGCACAAGAAAATTCAAGAAAAATGTTAAAAAAAATTTCTTTCATGACGGAAAGTTTAGTTTTCTTCTTCACATAATATTGAAGTATTACATTTGTATGAAAAACATATCAGGAATAAGAACTGAAATTATGAAATTATTAATGTAAAATGCCTTAATTCAAAAATTTTACACACACATTTCACATAGAAGAAAAATTACATTATTGTATTGCCTTGGTAATATTCTGCTCTATATATTACACATTCTTTTTTATAGTTATTATTTCTCTTTATAAAATAGGTTTTTTATCAAAACGCTTTTATTAGCTATTTTTTCTAAAAAGCGGGCGTGGCTGAATTGACTAATTTGTTTTCAAATGAAGTTTTATTCAACTTCTAACTTTCTGACATGCACAAGTGATATATTAACCAAAAGATAATAATGCAAAGAATAAGATTAAATAAAAATTTAAAAAACAAACAATAGATTGGTCATTTTTGGGGTACCAAGTCCTCTTAAAGCTATTTATTTTAATGACCATCACACAACCACTAGATGTATCTTTAATTATTGATCTTGTGTCTGATATCATGACTTATAGTGGCCACAGTAGCCTAGTGGTCAAGGCAATAGACTTGTGGCTGACGTGTCAGTGGTTTGAGCTTTGTACTGATGAAGACACGTCTTGCAGAGGGGGCCAATGCACGTTAAATATGTTAAGGCTCAAATGTCCTCCCATTGATGTGATGTGGAAATTAGGAGAGGGGGTGCCATCTTGGGTGTCCTCTTCACTTGGCCATGGTTCAAAATTGCGAGGTCCATTGCCAAAAGCCCTGGAGCAGCGACATTAATATTTGCTCATACATGACGTATTGAATTCACTTAATCTCTTTTCATGAACATTTCTTCTTTTATTTTACAGCCACTTTAACTCAGCCATACCATTCAGACACAACCTCACAATTGTACTCTCTATTTCTACTGCGCTTCACTCTTGTCTAACTCATTACTTCCCCATTCTATTGCAGCCTTTGCATTGTTTAAGTGTTGTTAATAAACACTCACTCACCTCTACTCTGTTAGACCACAGTTGCACACGCATCGATTGAAAAAGTACCATCTGTTTCCTATTAGAAAATTAGTTACTTGAATATTAGCCAAAACTGCACCACGAAAACTGTTCTTCAAATAAAACACATAACAATCTTTGTTTTAATATCATGGCGTGATTAGCATGGTGCAAATTTCGTTGCAGTGATGCTAAAATGCAAGTAACAAAAATTATTTTTGATGATATAGAATTATACCAATATTTAAATTATTACTCTTGAAAGTAACACTCGCTTCTAACATCAAAAATAAGATCAAAATTTAAGGGTTTGTTATACGCCAGGTGCAAAAATGAGAGCTTTAAGAATAAAAAAAATATGGGCTTAGAAAAAAAAATTAGGCTTCTACATAGTTTAAAATACTGTTTATTTAAAAGAAATGATATTCCTTATGAACTTAAAGGATTGTTGTTCTAGAAGTATACTATTTTTTTCTAAACCTTGGAATAATATCTCGAATAAGCGACTTCAATGCATAAGAGCATTGCACATGTACATTTTAGGTTTCTTCTTAAAGGGGTGCATGTTATACAGCAAATATATCTAAAAATTAAAAATTGCAGCTTGAAAGTATAGGTATGCATTATATGGATTTTACAGTAATTATTTTTAATGCCTAAAGTATTTTGTAATTCAAAATTTTACTCATCCTGGTTTAAATTTGATATTCAATTTTATATTCTTGTTCTCTGTTGTGTATTTCTATACTTCATTTAAAATATTTAATTTTAAATTCATATTTTAAAATATTTGATTTTGTAATATCTCTAATTTTCAAAAATTAAACTTCTTAATATTACATGGACATGGCTACTCTGAATTTTAATTAAGAGTTCTTTGCTTTGGAAATAATAAAAATTGTTTTAATTTATGTTTCAGTATCTTTGTAACAGATTGTAAGTTAAGTTTTAAAGGACTACAGAGAACTAAATTTTAATTGAAAATCATTTCAATCATCAGGAAATTGTTAAAGTTGTGTACTTTGCTTACTGTAATAAATGTGCTAAAGATTTTTAACACTCTTTTATAAACTTAACTTTTATGTAATGAAATCTTGAATCCAATTTTTACCCACTTTAAAAGGTCAGATTAATTCAAAATTTTGCTCACTTGTCAAGGACCGATGACAATACAATAATTTAATGATTTTGTTTCATTGTCCTGATCAGGATTGATAATTTTCCATTTTCAGATCCCATCTCACATTTGGCGACTAAAAGATTAAGTTACAACTTAGTTCGATTAATCATAAAAGTGTTTTTGAGTTTTTTTAAAACTATAATTTATTTCATAACTATTTATAATACAAATTTTTCTTGAAATATTAATTTCTCCTCTCCTTTACCTTTTTCTCGAAACCAAACCAGTTTGCTTAATGTTCATGAAAAAAATTAAGTAATAGTCTACATTAATTAATTTTGAAATAACTTATTGGAGTTTTGTTGATAAACTACAATTTAAGAAATAAACTATTAATTTTTATTTTTCAGACCTTTGTTGAATCTTTCCTGCTTGGTGTTGCATCTAGGTAAGTTATTTTCCATCAATATTTACACATATTTTTAGTAAAATAAACTGCTTTTGATAATTTCTGAGGGATTTTTAATTTCTTATTTGTGTATAATATTAAATGCTTTGTTTATTTTGCTATGCATGTCATTTTATTCATTTTAGTACTTATGAAGCTGATGAAGTGATGTGGGCTGCTGGAATTTGTGCTGTGAGTATAAAATGTGTAGTTTTATTTTGAGTATTTTTTGTAGAGTATAATATTTTATTTATTAAGCTATTTTGCTTAAATTTGTTTTTTTTCTCTAGTTTATTTGCCTGGGTCTCACAATTTTTGCTTTCCAAACCAAAGTAAGTTTAGAAATCTTATAGATAATTTTAAATTTAGTATGTTGTATATAATTTTTTGTCAGTTTTGTCAATACTGTTTCAACAATAGTTGATTTTTTTTGTAGTTTGATGTTTTAAAATGTAAAAAATGAATTTTTGAATGAATTCTCATAAGTAAAAATTTCTTTAACTTCCATCTAAATGTAAAATCTTGTAATAAATTTTATTGAATATGACCACACAAGTGTTACCATTTATATATTTCAATTGCATTAATGGGATGTATTTATATCTTAGGCATACATTAATTGCATCAAAAAGAATTAAAAATGTGAAGAACCTTGTTTAAACGTTAAAAGCTAATTTAGTTAATGAACTAGCTCATTATAATTATTCCTCACTTTTATTTGAACTTAAAGCTTTAATAAATGTTTTTATTTATTAATTTTTATCTTTCTTAAGTTTTTAATAATCATGGTTTTAAATGATGCTTTTTTCCAAGAGTTGAAATTTTAATTATCAAGTCCATATGTGCAGATAATTGAATTTGATCATGTTTACCAAGATTCATTTAAGGCTATCTTTGGTTAATGTTAAAGAATAGGACCCGAATTAGTAACACTTTTTCAGATATAAAAAAAATGAAAAATTAATATTATATTCTGGCTTCACTATCCTTTAAAGAGTAACATATTTTATAATACTTCACATTTTTGACTGATTTGAGTAATTTTTTCCGGCATAAAATGTTTAGATGTTTCCTATACACTCACCATAATGTTAAATAGTATCATGTTTTAAAATGAAAAAAAAAAATATTCACAGAATTTTTTAAAATTTTAGAAACCCTACATTGTTAACAGATGTATGATTTATAAGGTTGCAAATTTTCATGGAAATTGAGGCATTTTTCTGTCTGAAAATGTGCTGTGTTTAGTTCAGGCTTTGGTACTTTAGCCGAAAACAGCCTTAAATATTTAATCCAGTAACTTTTTTTTAATCAAATAATTAAATATCTCCTCATTTTACTGTTAATTTGTTTATGTTGAACATTGTTAGGCATTGTAATACCTATGGTTTTCAGTATAAATTTTATTCTTTTAAATTATGGATCATTTTCAACTTTTAATTCTTTTTTATTTTAAATAATTTTAACTGTCTATAGTTAATGCTAAAACTTTCTTTTCCAGTATGATTTTACCATGATGGGTGGCATGCTTTTTGTAGCTTTGTTAATATTTGTGATTTTTGGATTTCTTTCCATTTTCTTACACAATGAGGTGAGTAGTTTTTTTATTTTAAAATTTTATGACAAGGTTGGGTCCCATTTTAGTTCATACATTGATGCGAAATTTTTTTTCGTTACCCAATGGTTAGTTAAGTTTGCCAAAATGACAATTCTATTAGTTAGCAACAAGTAAAATTTGACCTTTTCATTCAGGGAAACACAGTTTCTGACTTCTTTCATTCTTTTTTAGATCAGAAAGAATTTTTTTTATTATTGCTGGATTAGATTTTTGTCCAAAAGTAACAAGGGGACAAAAAACTCGATATTTTTTCTACAAAGTTTCACAGTGGCTTAAAGTATTAAAAAGTTTGCTTCCTCCCCTCCCTCTTCTCTTGTATTTTTTTTTTTACCCAGACTCTAGTTATGGTCAGAAAAATAATTTGTACAATTTTCATCAAAAAAAATTTTTTTCATTTTATTTTTATGGAATTGTCTAAAAGAAAGAGGGGAGAGAGAGAGAAAAACTAAATTGTTTTGACAGGAACCCTAACAGTGGTTCAGTGATAGAAGAAATTTCAATTTTCTTTTTCAAATCTAAACAGGAGTTGTGAGAAAAGAGAATCTACATGATTTCCTTATTAAGGTTAATGTGATCCTTTTCATTTGATTCCCCCTCCAAAATTTAACTTTTAATTCATGCCATATTGTTCCTTCCATCTACAACAGTTCTGCCTTATTATTTTTTTCTCTCTAAATGAGACTCCATCTTGTTGCATGTTGACAATGGTTTCAAACTTAAAAATCGTTTTTTGATGCTGTCTTTGCACATCTTTAAAAATCTTTGCCAAAGTGTGAACCAAAATAGAGGATTTGACCTTAATGGAATTTACCACAAATGTTTTATAAATTTTATTAAAATTGCTATAAAAGCAATTTTAAAATCCCTTTTTGTGTGCTTTTAAATTTTTTTATAATATATATATATGCCTGGTGGTTGAGTGGTACCATGTCGCCACAGGTCTGGGTTTTATTCCCGGGCTGGGCAAGGTAGACTCAACCTTTCATCCCTAATGCAGTGGGTTGATAAATGAGTACCAAGCTTGCTTGGGGACCCTAAACACTACCAGACTGACCACCTGATCGCAGGCATCTGCTCGTAAGTAACCTCAGCCCAATGGTCACGTGATAATCGATTGGCACAGTAGGCCCCTCATGGGCTGTTACATGTACCACTGAGTTTGAGTTTATATATATATATATGAAAGAAAAGAAATTGTGTATTTTAATCATCATTAATTAATATTTTTCATAGTTCAGTTAAATATTTGAAATTTAAAACTTTAGTAAGTTATAAGTGACCTCTGTGTATGTTTTGTATAAATATTTATTCTATTTTCAGATTGTGAGATTGGTTTATGCTTGTGTTGGAGCCCTGATCTTCTCTCTTGTAAGTGTATAATTATAATAGTGAAGAATTTCACACATAATGTAGTACTGTATATTATAGTAAAATTTATTTTCTTTCAAATTATAACTAGAGAAAACCTATTTTCTTATTATCAGACAAGCTAGAGCTTTTTAAAATTTTTTAAGTGTAGAAGTATCTTAAATGTGACAAAGTTTAATTTTTTTCTTTTTAACCCTTTATCTACCACATTATGATTTATTGCAGTTCTTTTCATGCAATATTTTTTTTAATCACTAAATTGAAAATTAAGGGATATACATAAATAAAATATTTTCAAATTTGGGAAATTTAATTTGTTAGAGCTAATTAATTAATGATATTCAACTATAAAATTAATTATATATACTGTTCACTTAAAATAAATAGTCAAATCGTTTTCTAAGGTCTTCATTAACATACAAAAAAAATTAAGACTTACCTTTTGACATTGTCATTTTTGTTCCGAAAAAATAGCTAATCTTTGCAGTCCGCTGTAAACTCTATTTCTGCTATAAAACTATTCGCCTTCCCTGCTAAAATACTCGTCATAGAAGTTGTGCAGCCATATATCTTGGAAGAGTGGATTTAAAAGAATATTCCTACTAAGCATCATCAGAGTATTCATAAAAATGGTTATTGTATGTAATTTTAAAGTGAGTGGTACTTATATAAGTACCACGGGTAGATAAAGGGTTAAAATAAATTGTTTGTCTTGAATATATGTCTGATTTAAAAATATGCTAATTTTCTGTAAATTTCAAGGAGAATATGTAAAAGGAAACGTATATTGATAATTCTTGTTTTAAAAATAGCATTTTAATTTTTTTAAAAAATACTTTGTTGTTTGACTGATTTAAATTTACTTTTAAACTATTATGAAACATGTTCTTTTTTTCAAATATAAAGCAGAAAGGTAACATTCTTTCTCCCACATAATTTGATTTGAAAATCTTTTTAATGTTTTGGCTTATCTGCAAGCTTGTTTAAAAAAAATATTGATTTTTTTAGACTTGCGTATAATTTGTAAGTTAAGTTCTTACTTAATAAAATTAAATTTCTTTCTTTCCTATATATAATTAAAAGTTTTCTTATCTGTTATACAGTTGTGTTAAGATTTTCTCATCGAATTTTTTCATTATTGAATGAAATGAAGAAATTACCATTGTTTTTTTACCGTTCGATATATTATTAAAAGTATTTATCTTCCCATTTCCTACTCGAAGCAAAATGTTTATATGTATATACTCGGTTAAAGCACAAATGAATGATCTGTACAGTCATGAATATATATATATATATAATACAGAAGAAACTAAAAATTTGTTATGTCATTTGAAAATTTTCTGTTTATAGTACTTGGTTTATGACACTCAGCTCCTAATTGGTGGCCATCACAAGTATTCCATTTCTCCTGAAGAATACATATTTGCTGCTCTGAATCTGTATTTGGATATCATCAACCTTTTCATTTACATTCTTCAGATCTTTGGATCAAGAAATTAATTTTTTCATATTAAAGAAGTTGGGGGCTTATTTCAAAATCATTGTTTATTATTGGATTGGGACTTTTTGTACTTTAAAAGTTCAGTTGTACTTTAAATGCATTGTATATTTTTTTATATATCTAGATATTATTTATGCCAAAAGGATTATTTGTTTGCCATTAAAATACTTGAATGTGTTGATTATATGATTCAGTTAGCTTCAAGCTAGTTTTATTTTGTATATAATTTGATTAGATAAAGCTTGGAAAGCTGGTTTTATATTGATCTTTTAGGATAATTACAGTTTTCACTATATTTAAGTTGTGTAATTTCTTTTCTTTGGATGAAAATTTTTAAATTGTATTAAATTGAATGAATACTTAAGATAATGCATTTTTTTTCATGGAACCTTATATCAATGGTAGTTATTTAATTTTTAGATAACTAGTAATTAGCTCTGTATAATTGTAAGACACTTTTTTGAAGTAATTTAATTAGGATACTAATTATTAGAGAATTTAATGCTTTGATTTATTTAGATATCCCCCTATTTTATAGAGAATTCTCTCTAACAGTTGGATTTGTCGGAGCATGTTTATCCATATTGTAAACATAACCTAGTCCTCTTCAAATCAATAGTTTAACATGTTTGTTAGTACAATCTTTTGAACCATCTCTGGATGTGTTTGGTATTTTATGAATGAAACATTGTGTACTATTGATGAAAAACATTAAATACTTAAAAGAGTGAGAGAACTTTATTGTACTCAAAAACAATTTTTTTAATAAAATTGTTGATCTCGGTCATTTATTATAAGAATGTTTTTCTGTAAATAGTTTATTCTAATAGAATTGAATTTCATATTTGGTTCTTTTTAGTGATTCTGATAAAGGTCAACAATGTATAATTTGTGTATATATATGTTTATCTGCTATAATTCGTGGTGTGTTAATGGATGCATTGTCAAGTATATTAAAACTTGTTTCAATACTGTGATTATTTTTTTGCTGACTTAATACATTTACTTTTTGTTGACAACTCTTTCTTCTTAAACAAATTTATTCTAGTTTGGTATTTTTATAAACTAATTTTTGGAGGATTACAGAGTACTCAAGAATTTGATAAATAATTGAAGTAGAAAAAATTAACTGTGTTCTATGGATTCTTAGTCTTTGAAAGCAGGATTGGGATTTTTTTTAAAAATTATAAAATACTATTCACACACAGAAGTTCCAAAACGTCAGCAGAGAAATCTAAAATAGGTTCACGGCGCGAAATGCTTCCAAACGGCCCTTGAAATAAACAGCATCCTTCTGAAAACTTTATGCATCGCTGTTCCCCAGAGTCCGCTGGACTTATCCTGTGGCGCTGAAGAATTGTATGACCTCAAAGCCCTGTAACCTTTTTAAAATTCCACTGCCAAGTTTCTGTCCACATATCCACCACGAAGTCGAAATATGGATTTTGTACCAAGGCCCGAAGGGAATGCGGCTGCAAATTAGTGAGTGTCAAGCAATGAATGACGGAGGAGTATGGAGGTAAAGTTGGAAAGGAAAATGTCATGCTGATACCTAACTTCGAAGCAGTCACTGCAAAACGTGTCGCTTAAAACCAAAGCCCGTATGCCCGCACAAAATTTATCAGCAAAGCGTCGCCTCCATAAACATCGAATGCATTCAAATGCAAGTTTCCTTCTGCTGAATATTTCAAAACCCGCTTTTGTCCATAAAGTGCCACAACACATACCAGCCAGTCCCCAAGTGTTTTACGAAGCTTTCAGTTTGCATGCCACAAACCTCCCACCTCTGCCAAACAAAGCCTATACCAAAAATTAAAATACCAGTGTTTCAAATAAATTTAACTATGAAACTGCAAAGAATTGAGCCAAATCTTCCAGAATCTTTAAATTTACATTAAGGAAATTTAATGACATGAAAACCTCGGTATAGGCCTTTGAGACCGTGTTAGCATCTGCCTTTTCACCGCCTGTCAAAGATCAGTTGATGCCTTTCGCGTCTTGTAACAGTTCGTGCCCGTGGAACCCAAACACAGCCTACCAAATCCAGTCACCTTCATATTAGTCATTTATAATATTTATACAGTTGATCTTACCTAGAAACATTCCAAATAAACATTGGTGAGGAAAATGAGCAGCAATGAATATCCTGGATGCACCAATTGTTGCCAGGAGAAAAAAATAAGCCAGCCAACATAATTTTCGAATGTGACCGTCTCTGTTGGGAAAATATTTGATTTAATATAAAATATGGCATTTCAAAAATTTTTAAACTTTGTGTTCATATTGCGATTATGAGTGACAGAACACCTTTAAAACTCAATTTTTGGTCAAAATATCGATTTCTTGTCATATTAAAATTCAATCTTTTATCTTTGTAAATATGTTTACATTTTGTTTCCATCTTAATTAGAAGCAGAGTTACAGCCTTTGAAGTATTACTTAATCATGAATTTCTCCGACGGGAAATGGTTTTCTGCTAACCGGAAGTGGGCAGAATTAGTTTGTTTCTCTTTCATGGTATATGTACAAATATTTAGTCAAATTAAAATAAAAAAAGGAAAAATGTATTTCCAAATGTTCTTTGTGTAAAACCTGACAGCATAAAAAAGTTTAATAATTTTATTCTGTTTTATTTTAACTTAAAAAAATGGTTAAAAGTATTGCTAGAAAGCGTAAGCGACAATTTTATAGTAATAAATTCATAAACACTTCGAAAAATAACAGCACTTTAACACCTATTCCTGAATGCACTGCTAGCTCTTCAAAGTTGGGGAATGAGAGTTTGTCAACTGCAGAAGAAATGCCTGGTCCTGTGTTTGTTAACTGAATCGCGATCTTTAACTTATTGTGGGCAGCGGCTTGCTCACCCTTTGCTGCCCAAAATGTTTTACTGAAAAGTAAAGTAGAGCTATTTGAGATTCCAGATATGGATTGTACTCCATTTTACACTAAAATGCAAGTGATGCACCTTTTTTCTTTGCATTTGCTTCCCTATCAAAAAAAGTTGTGAATGCACCCGTCACAAACACCAGGCTAGTATGTGGCAGATAGGCAAAGGTTTTGCTGGGGCATTTAAATTATGCTCAACATTAAATTTGCCGCAACTGCTTACAAAAATCAGGAAGCAAAGCTTTTAAAAGTGGTTCAGGAAATAGCTGATGAATTAATGATAAAAAGTACTGAAATTGTGGAGAAAAAACAAAATCTCTCATCCGATATTGTAAAATGTGGCACATCGGTGGATGGCACATGGCAGCGTAGAGGCTATGCGTCTATGAATGGCTGCGTTGCTGCGATATTAGTTGATACTGGTAAGGTGTTAGACATAGTCTTAAGTCTCATGCATGTAGGAAGACATAACTTCTATGTCAAGAAAATTTGAACACGAGTAGTCAAAAGACTACCACATATGTCAGTATAACTTTACAGGATCTTCATCAAAAATGGAAATTGTGGGGGCTTCACGAATATTTCTTCGGTCAGAAAAAAACTGCAGACTTCAATACACTCAATATTATGGGGACGGTGACTCAAAAGCTTTCATGAGTGGGAAAGACACTTATGGAATAAGCAGTGTGACAAAATTTGAGTGCATTGGCCATGTACTAACGAGTGTGCTCGCGTCTGAGAAAACTAAAGGACTGTCTGGTAAAGGCAAATTAAACCATAATTTTATCGACAGACTTCAAAACTACTGCGGAATTGCTGTTTGCAGCAATGTCGGTAACTTAAATGCCATACAGCAAAATGTAATTGCTGCGTTATATCACTGTACATCAAGTGATAAGAAACCGCTGCATGGTCAATGCCCAATAAGGAAAGAAAGCTGGCGTTATTTTCAGCGGGGGGTGGCAAATGGAACAAAATATGTCGGTTTATCAAATGATGCTTTAAATTAAATTAAACCAGTATATTTAGAACTATGTGACAAAGATATTAAGTGCTTACATGGACGCATGCAAAATGCCAATGAGTGTTTCAATAGAATAGTTTGGTATAAAAGTACCGAAGAAAGTATTTGTTTCGCTCAAAACAGTTAAATTTGTGGGTCGTATGATGCTATTATACACTTCAATGAAGGATTAAATGGGTGTCTAATAATAAAATGAATATAGAAAATTTTGGGGTGTTTACCTTACGGGGATCTAAGACATTTAGATAAATAAAGAATCCGTGAATCGATTCATAATGCAGACCCCAAAATTTTAAGAGCACTTAAAAAGAATAGTATTTTAGAAGTCAAAGATGGGGAGAATTATATATGTAAATATGGTGAATTTTAATGTTTTTCTTGTAATCAGAATAGTTTAATGCTATTTTTGTCGTTTTCTCAAAATGAGTTTTTTTACATTTTTTCTTACCGCAAAACAATATCTCAAAACTTATGCTTGAATGAAATAAAAAATTTTATATATATATGCATGTTTTTTAAATACTTATACAGGAAATAGACCATTCTTAATATTTTGTGTTGAGTAGAAATTTTTTTATATGGCAATAAAGTGAAGATTACAATAGCTTTAAAGAAAATTTCAACGTTTAGAAGCTCGAAACACAATAACTTCTCACGTAATGGTTATATTACCAAAATAAGAGTCTATTCCCTAGATAAGGTTGTATGCTATATTATTCGATTAACAAAATGTCAGTATACTTATTTTCTTTTTAGTTATTTTTTTTGCGTCATTTTATAAAATACCCCTTTGACTAAAAATGTACACTAGCAAAAACTTTTCTTGGGTGTTTTTCTAAATTTAGAGACCCATAAGGTCATAAAATATGCATTTACCGGCAAAATTCAGGTTAATTCAAAAAATTTTCTTCGAAGGTGTTTTGTTACCTTAGTAATTAAAGGTTACGAGTTGAGTTTTAAGGCCAATGACATTCAGAATCTTTGTTTTCATTAAAAACTTTTTCTTTTTATTTCTAATGGGCTGAGGATTGGAGTTTTTCTATCGCAGACCTAGTACAATCGCCGAAGGTAATTTTGTCGCCCAGTTTCCTCTCTAGAAGGAGGCACCTGAGCTCTGGCGATGCGAACCTGTACTAGGATTTAATTTTTCCGAGAGCACCCAAGCCAAACTGACACTGTAGGGATCTTTTACATGCCGTATAATCATACGACATGGCCGCTGTCGATTTTCTGCATCATAAAAATCCACTGACATGAGCGGGGGTCGAACCCGCAACCTTGGGTGCAGGAGGCCAGCGACAAACCAATCACGCCACCCAGCCGGCTTCATTAAAAATATTGCTGTACATTAAATGGAACTACACGTACGATCTTTGGTATCGTAAACCCTCCATTTGATCGTGTAGCTCTGATTATAGTAACCAGGATTTGATACTTAAATTTATTTAGAATGTTCGATAAAAAAAAAATCTGTGATATACAAGACTAAATCAAAGTGGGAATCGATATTTCAGAATCATTTTTAATTTATTACTGAAAACCCGCCTATATTCACAAAAAAAAAAGAAAGTGGAATTAGTATCCAGTGAGTGAGCGTAAAATTAACATCGAAAAAAGAAACTGCTCGCGCGAGGGCTATTGACGACAGACCTCGTGATTCTAAGCCATTGTCGAGTGACGAGAACGGCACACCAACGGGAGGACGTTTGACCTCGACAGATTTGACGTGCATTGACCCCTTCTACGCTGCGGGTCTTCAGCGGCACTAGGGTCGAACTCATGACACGCCGGCCACGAATCCGTGAAATTGACCATTAAGCTACCTTGGCCACCTACGATTCCAGAGTGATCTGCTATTCTTTCGAAAGGGTTTACTGTCTTAGTGCGGGATTATCTTGGCCCATATCGCGTTACCCCTCTTTTTGTTTCCCTTCAGTTTTCTAGATCTGACGTTTTCAATAAATTGGCGAGTGTTTGGCGCCACTTGACCAAATATAACCTTTATGCCCCATTAAACTAATCAACCGCGAGACAAAACTATACCCAGTGATGTTACCAAGAATATTAGCCCCCCTGCAAAGTCATGTTTGGGGCCCCCAAGCTAGATCTTACAAAGGAATAACGGTGGAAAACCATAACATAGGAGAGCCCCCTAAAATCCTGTCGCCCTCATGCGATGGGAGTGTACGTTACGCCAGTGGCATTCAATTTTTTTTTTATTTGAGAAGAGGCTTATAAAAATAAACAGCCGTAAATTAAACAGCCGAGGTGTAATCTTTGAGCTAAAAATTTCTTAATGTATGGGGGAGTTGAACCCAAAAGTCCCTTGTGTGCGATACTTCAAACGCATATATAGCTTTTGCTAATTAAGTTGTATAACTATTTCCTCTTATTTTAATAAATTAAGAACAGGAAAATTATGCAATGATTGGCAATGTCAGCTCGGTGGCATAGAGGTAGCGTTCCCGCCTCGGAAGCTTAAGGTTGCTGGTTCGGTCCCGGCTGGAGTCTAGATTTTCTGAATGCGAAAATCGTAGACATACATTCTGTGGCATGTAAAAGATCCCTTGAATCTCAATTTGGTTCTGGTACTCTCGCGGCAATATTTAACATCAGACGAGAGCTTGAATTGAGAAAATTCAAGAGTCAAGACTTTGGTAGCTGGGGCCGCCACTAGATGTTTTCACCAATAAAACACTTGGGAACTTGTCGTGTCTGAAAATGGCTTAGCTGCCAAAAAGCCGCTCATTTGAAAGAAGCATAACATTCAATTGCGACGTCAACACGAATTGCTTAATTTAATATTCAATGTAAAAGTCGTAACGTCTAAAACGGTTGAATATTTAAAACTTATTTAACGATTATTTTTTAAAAACTTAGTTCTTTCCGCTAAAAAACATTAAAATGTCTGTAGAGTAGAAAATTATTTTCTTTTAATATAAAAGACTTAGATATTTTTAATTGAGTACAAAATATACGGAAAAATTATATTGATAAATGATAGCTCTGATTTGATTTTAAAATGAAAATTAAGTTTGCGTAATTAACATTTAAATGTTAAAATTACTCTTTTTAAAGTTTTTTTAAACTTACAGGTGTATTAAGACGATGGGTTTTTTGGAACAAGAGTGGCCAACCCAAATGACCTCGCGGGCCACTTCGGAAGAACTTTACAATCCCGCGGGCCGCATATAAAAATATGTATCTTTATATTAGATTTGAGTCCATTACAAACATTTGTTGGAGTGAAAATTTAAAACAGACTGATATATTATTATTATTTTCATTGTTTTTCCATGTATACAAACATAGATAGTATAATAATAATGATGCAATGATCAAATAATGGTTAATTTATGTAATTAGTGAGATATCCGTTACTCAACTCTCACTTAGTTTTTGCAAGTAAATCTCAATGCATGTGTATTTGCGTATCGTAATTGATGTTGCAGATTTTTGTGCGCGCGTTATGTTTGAGTACAATTTAAGTTTGCTAAATTTAAATTTAAGAAAAAAGAGAGAGAGATTCGCAGTAACAGAAGCAACAAGACAAAATAATAACAGTTATGGGATTTATTTTTTTACAATATATATATATATATATATATATATATATATATATATCTTTAAACAAAAAAAAAATATTGTACAAAATAGTCGAGTGTTGCAAAGTTGTAAAGAATCTCGCGGGTCTCAAAATTATTCAAGGCGGGCCACATGCGGCTCGCGGGTTGGACGCCCCTGTTCTAGAATGTTTTCTTCAACTAAAAAAGTATTACTAATTCTACTTAAGCCTTATTCAACTTAAACGGCGTTACTGGGGTCTGAGCAATTTTACGAGATAATTAGGGTGCATCTGCCTGAATCAGGTCCTACCGTACTATCTAGAAAAGTAGTACAGTAGGTACTGTACTACCTAGATAAGAAGCAATAAGAAATATTTCTTACTTCTCTACTATTGCATGGTACTTCTCCAAAAAGGAATCGAATATCACATACCACACAGCTGCTGTGATTTGCGAATGCCCAGATGGACTACCTAAATAAGTATAGAAACTTTAAAAAAAAATTTTACTTTCCCCTTACACCAAATATTTTGAAGGGGATATGTTCATCATACCTGGACCTGTTTCACAGGTAAGAGAAAATTGATATATATTGGGAACAGGAATTCCTTTTCCATTGTACACATCTGCCTCGTGAACCCACCAGTAAGGACGCTCTCCATGAAGTAACCTGTGGGTAAACAAGTAATATAAAAAAATAGTTTTTAAGTCAATTCCTATTTAGATCAACAACGAAAAATTTTATTTTAGCTACTTTTTATTAAATAGTTACAATTAATATAAATATGTATATACATAGGACAGAATCACAATATTAAGTGGTAATTAGTTTTTTTAATTATCATTAAAGTATCGTATTGTCCTTTTAATTTCGGTCCAACTGAATGCTTTAACACGTGAGAAAAATCTTTCTCAAGTTTTGGACACACACAAGTTGCCGTGCGGGTCGCTAAGTCGCCAACGTGGTTGTATTTGTAATTAATCTTTAAATAATTAGTTTTAATGAATTAGCCATGGTATTATCAATTTTAAATTATTTCGTCAAATTGGATCGCATATATTCAGGCAGCATTATTGGGGAAGTCCAAATGCGAGATTGAAACGGAACGGGAAAAAAAAGATCAAAATCCGAGTGATTTCAATGATCAAATGTTATTTCTAGTTGCATTCTCAAAAAAAAAAAAAAAAAAAAATAGGGAATTTCGGACGATTTGTCAACTGGCTACAAGTGATGTCCGTCATCTCCACGTACAGACCTATACCTACCACCATACACCATCATTACTCATTCAGTCAAAAGGTGGCGGTCAAGTTGGTTTGTGCGATTTAAGTCAGGCACATTTATTTGTTTCAGGTTATTGTTTGTAACTGTATTTGGAAACGTATGCTATGTACTGTCTACTTTTAAGGGTCACAGGTGAGGCCTACATTTGTGTCTAGAGGCCCAAGGTCTATTTTGAGTAGCCCCCAGGCCTCGAGAAATCTTAAGTACCTGCAAATGCGGATTTGTCTATGAGCAGAGAAAGGATTAATCCGAGTAGTGTTTAACTTTTGTTGGGGATACTTGCTTTGAGATGAGTATGTATTATCCTTTATTCTTCTTCAGAGGGAGTAAGTTATAAATAAGAAACGAAAATGAATGCTGTCGAAATTCTTCCGAGATAAAAAGCGCATAAATTAAAAACTTCCTTATTGGTGGCTCTAGGGAACTTGTAGGATCGGTATATGTTGGTGCACCCCTAATTCGGGATTGAGCACACACTAAATGCATCTTCCAAAGGATGGGGTTCCGTGAAACTCGCATGCTCCAGCTCTGGAATACTTAAGTGAGTATGAGCGAATATTAACGTCGCATTAGCCACACGAGGCTTTTTGGCGTCGGACCACGTAATTTTGAACCATGGTCAAGGACGTAGACGACACTTTCGAGCTGGCACCCCTCCTCCTAACTACCACCACACCAACGGAGGACGTTTCAGCTCTCAACAGATTTAACGTGCATCGCCAGTTCCCACACGGCGGTCTTTAGTGGTACGGGGCTCGAACTCATGACATGCCTCGTGCTAGCGGTCCGATACCTTAATCACTGGGCATACCGCAGCCCCTTTGAATACTTAAGAGTAGCGTGTTTCAGAGGAGATTTCTGCTATCACAGTCTCCGTCCGAGGTGTATTAGAGCAGCGGTCGCCAAAGTGGTGATCCGCGACAAAATTTCTTTGGTCCCCTGAAAAATGTGGAATATACTTATTCATCACGTTATGAGATAAAATGTTCCAAGGCCGTATCACGTACACGTTTCAAGCAATTTTCGTTCACCTGTACTTTACTCAGTTGCCATAGTTAACTGCTTAGAATGTAATTTTTTTGCTAGCGAGCTCAAAAAGTTGTTCCAAATAAAAATTGCTTGAAATTCCAGCCAATGGGGTTCTTCGGCGTCCTACGCCCGCAAACAACAAGATGAGTGGTTTCTCTGATTTCGTCTAACATTTCAGTTATGCCGTATAATATTTTAATAGTGTATAATATTTTAATGGTGTATAATACTTTAAATAGAATGGTGCTCTATTTCTGCTTACACCCATCAACAAAAGTGCAAGCGAAATGAAAGAAATAATTTTGGATGCTCGTTTTTCGAAGTAGAAAAATCGGCGAGTAATTTTTCAATGGGGAGATAGAGCGCGGCTCTGAAGTCACAGCATGTCGTTTTGTTTACAGCAACCCTTCCCCCTCAGATTCGGCCAAAAATTGGACGAAAAAATTGCATGAAAAATATACGTGTGATACGGCCTTTATCAAGATCTCAGTTTTGGCCTTCAATAAAAAGTGAATACCCATTCCTTAGTGAACAGGCAACGAAAATTCTTATTCAATTCTCCACAACTTGTTTATGTGAAAAGATCTTTTTATCTGTCACAACCATCAAAACACGGTACCGATCTCAGCTTAAAATAAATGCAGTTCTCCATCTTGCAGTAGCAATATTGGACCCAAATATCCATAATCTTATTTCAAGTAAGCAGGAACATCCATCACACTAGGAATGTATAATGCTAAAAGTCTGATAAACCATTTTTTAATTGATTTGTTTTTACAGTTTTTGTTTATTTTTTAAAATTTTATTATGGTTTATTGATAAAGCTTTCATAATTTGGTTACAATTAATTATTTCATTTTACTAACCATGTACATTTTATGTGTTCTTTGATGACAATTTTTTGTATAAATATATTTAACACTTACAAAATCCTATTAGCGGTCCACGCGATTTAAATTATGAATTTACTGGTCCGTAAGGTCAAAAAGTTGGGTGACCGCTGTATTAGAGAACCCTAAGAATTCATATTTTTGCTCTGAGTTTGTCATTTATTCTATATGTTTATATAAAATATTTCATATACGTCAGTATCTAAATAAAATTAAACTTTCTGGCACACACACAATACAAGCTACGTTAACTCTTTAAAACTCACCCCAGTAATTTTGATAACAAAGTATCAAATCAATAAGAGCTAAAAGGGCCGTGGTAAGCAAGTGAGTAAGCCTACTTCTCGCTTCATCGTTACAAAATTTTTTTTTAAAAAAAAAACTCTTTGGGGACTGGGAGAGTTATATTGGATCAATTCCAATTTATTGTCAAATAACACATACTTACTCACATTAAGAGGTCTCAGGGGTGTTAAATTTTTCTTGAGGTCTGAAAATATAAACAATTTTCAAACAGGTAAAATTTCCCTTTTTAAATTTAAATTTAATGATTCGAATCTTTACACTTTAAATTTATAAAGAATGGGGCTTCGAAAAGTATAAAATGTTTAAAATATAATCATAATTTTAAAATCAAATATTTTTTAGAATTTTCATATGCTTAAGTATTTTTTGCGTTGCACACGCTATTTTCTAAAAAATAGTAGCTTTAATTACTCTAGCTCTATAAATTGAATAATAAAGTTAAATGTATTCTCATTACACTGTAGCTATTTTTATATAAATAGAATAATAACTTACATATTTTAATAAATAAAAAAAGTATACATTTTTAAAAAATATTTAAAAAATTGCAATGTTTTACAAATATTTTGAAATAAAAAAAGACATAATACTAAAATTAGGTACGTTAAAGAGTATGATGCATTTTATAATTTATAAATTTTTTTACATCAGATGCTACTATTTTAGAAAATAGCGTGAGCAACAAAAAAATACTTCATATTTTTCATAGAATTTTCATATGCTTATGATTTTTTGAATTATGATTATATTTTAACATTTTATACTTTCTGGAAAACCCCATTCTTTTTTTAAATAATGTGTAAAGTTTGGGAAACATTAAATTTAATTTTAAATGAATTGTACCTGTTTGAAAATTGTTTATATTTTCAGACCTCTAGAAAAATTTAACACCCCTGAGACCCCTTAAAAAAATTAGCACTCTGTACCAGATATTTTACTCAGTTTTTTTTTTTAACTATTCATGGTCCGTTTCCATTACACCGTTCCTGAAATTAAAACTGCCTCCAATTGTCTTTGTGGATCTACTGGAGATGCAGAACATTATGTGTTACAATGTTTTCACACAAAAACGTCAATTTAAATAAACTTTCTGAAGTTTCCAAGCCTACTTGTTATGGTTGACGAATAGTCCCATTGGTGAACTCTTAACCCTGCATTATTTCTGTGAAAGTTGTGAGTTCGACTTCCTCTTGTGTCACTAAAAACCCACTATCTAATGAGGCTGAGGCACTTTAAATTTTATAGTCTTCTCCTGTACTGGAAGTTTGGCGAGTGAGGTATCGGCTTGGATGTCTTCCTCGTCACTTGATCATGGGTCAAAAATTACGAGGCCTATATCACCTACAACTTCATTACTCTGAAGTGTAATATTAAAGATAAATCAATTTATCCAAATTTGCTTGTTTAAAAATTTTGCTTTCAAGCACTAACTCTCGCAAGATTAATCTATTCCATTGAAATCACTACAAAAATTTTAATACAATACGATACGATAATTCTTTATCCCCTACTTTTTTCTCTTGTACTCATGGCTCAGAGTTTAGGGTTCCTTATCTATCAGCCCTTTATTCCATTTGTTGATTGTGCGACTTCTCTAGAAAATATGGTAAAATTGAAACTTTCATTAACTTTTGGGGTTTACAAATGCTGCTGCCCGGTGGGTTGATGTCTGCTGGATAGTGGTCCTCCCAGGAGACCGACTTTTTGTCTTAACTTTTGCTAGGTGTGTGAACTCGTTCTTTAAGAAAAAAACTTATTTTTTGTAGCGTTATATGAGAGGTGTTCGAAAAGTATCAATCCTTATTTTTCTCTTGTACAAGCAAATGAAGCGGATATTTCCATGAGTAGAGAGGAGCAAGATATTCATGAACATGCCCTAATTTTTTCGGACCCCATATTACATGAATCGATTGCAATTGGTCTCCGAGAGAAGTGCATCTAGTGCCTTTCAGATTACGAATTTTTTTTGGGGTGGGTATAAAATAATGGAACGACTTGAGCAACGATATTACGTTAAGATTTTTTGTAAAGCTTACTGATACCCAAATATAAATCATGTACATGATTCGTCAGACCTTCGGGAATGATGCTGTGGGAATCTTATGTGTTTAGGTGTGGTACAACCACTAAGGGACGCGTTTAAAGGAGACGAGGAACTCGTTTCGTTCTCTAGTGCAGTGCTCCGCAACCCCCGGTCCGCGGATCAAATGGTACCGGGCCACCCGTTTCATTCCAACTGAATTTAAATTCCTAGTTCTATACACCAAATTAAAAATATCTGTGTTCCATTAAATTTTTTAAAAAGGGCCCCCGAAGGTAGTGACATAAATCTTTTTTTTTTGCTTTTTAAAACATTAAAAGAAAGAAAAGAAAGACACAGCAACTATTTTCTCTTTCAGTTAGCAGAGCATCTCTACTTTCTCTCGCTGGCTGCCCCTGGGTCAAAGCATTCCCTTCTCTCCACCCCATTCGAGGGGGGAGGGGCAGCATCCGCCTTTCTAGGGAATCCGGCCCTCTTGTTTCATCCTCCGGTCGGTGGAATCAGATTCCTCGGGAGTCAAAAAGGGGTTGCGGGGGCGGCCGCGCCTTAACCCTCAAATACACAGCTGCCGAATGCACGTGTGAATGTCGTTTCCAAAAAAGTCCTATCTGTGTGAAGCGGGGTTTTCTGCAGTAACAGTAACCAAAACAAAGCAAGGGAATAAACTGGACATGAGCAACACACTTCGAGTGTCATTGTCTCCGATTACCCCCAGATGGAACCGTCTCATTGAAAAGAAACAAGCTCAGGGGGTTCTCATTGATTTAACGTTCTAGTAAGTTAAAATGTTAAATCACTTTATTTTTTGGTGTTACTGTTTTATTTTGAAGGCATAATTAAATAGAATTAAATTCTTTATTATATTATTTATATTCTTTATGTATTAAATACAATTAAATACATTTTTTGCTATAAATCAAAATCTAAAATATAAACAATCAATGTCCCCCTCCCAGCGGGCCGCGGTAAAATTATCAAACGTTGACCGGTCCGCAACGATAAAAAGGTTGCGGAGCACTGCTGTAGTGGACCTCAAAATGATCAAGATTCGAATAATTTTAGTTGACAAATGTTATTCCCAGAATATTCTCCAAAAAACTAGGAAATTCGAACTATATGCCAACAAGCAACAGTTGTCAAGATTGCATTATTGTGTGCCATGTCTAGACCAACCACCATACATCATCATCATTTCTCATTTAGTCGAAAGGCAGCGGTTGGTCGAGTCGTACAGTTGCACGAGTATTTAAGGATGTATGCTATACATTATCTACTTAAAAGGGTCGCAGGGGGAACCTAGTTATGCATAGGGGCCCTGTAGAAGTTCTAACATGTCATTGTAAATAACTATACTTCTTTTTTCATTGGTTCTTCTATTTTTAATTTTCGCTAAATGCTTGAACAAATTTAACCTATTTTTATAAAATTGCCAGTTCTATAATTGAAGTGTTGTTGACTTACCATTTAAGTAAATGGTTCATCCATTCTGCTGTAACAACTACCCACATCAGCTTTCTTCCTATAAACCAGTCCATTGAAAAAACTATCGGAAAATATAATAGAAACGCGTACCGCGGATCAAAAATGTTTGAAATCGAGATAAACGCTTGCTCATACTGTAGGAACCTATGGAAATGAGAACAGAATTTTATAGATAGATAATATAAAATAATGCAGATTTTTACTAGACCCTAAAAATACCAAAAAAGTATATATTTATTTTAATACATTACTATCTGAATTGACTTATTTCCCTGTAAGCATGATTAAGCGTGGATACCATGCCGTACAATTATACACTGAAGACATTTTTAAATTGAAATTCCATTTTAGAAAACTATTGTGAATGGTTATTTCAATTGAAACTTATTTCAATAATCTATTTGATTTTAAAATTTGACATTCACTATGTGTAAAAGTTATAAAATGATTACTATTTTAAAACACATTTTGTTTTTGATAGTAACAAAATAATTAACAATTTTAAAGAGTAATTTAAAAATATTTAAAAAAAAAAAATGGTAGGCACATTTTTACGTCAAATTATAACGAACTTTTACTTTATGTAAATATCTCACAATATTGAAAATTTTTACCAGGATTGTAGAACTTCTATGATTGCAACATCGGTTTGATAGATAGCTTCCATGATTCTTTTTATTCAAGTCAGACTCCTGTTCGAAAATGAGTAAAAACATGAATTTGTTGAAATGAACTCCAACTCCTGGAAAGCATTAAAAAAAAATTTTTCCCCACAAAAAATAGATCGAACTATTTAGTTAAATACTTTTAAAAGTAATTGTTAAGTATGTGACTACATACGGAACCGGGATTTCGCAAAAGCGTATCAGTGAATACTTTTGATATTTGGTATCCCTTGAATTGAAATATAGAGTATACGCGTATAAAAATTGCTTTATAAGAATATTATTACAATAAAATGTTTTTAAATACAATTTTTGGTAAAAAAAGAGAAAGGAATGACACATTTTCAAAATATTCTCTTTTTATGGAAAACGTTTTTATAATAATAATATTTTACCTATATATAGCTAAGAGGCTTCTTTCTAGAGATCCTGAACGAGGATTTTTAAATATTTCATTTAGAAAAGGATTTGTTCTTATTTTAATGCATCAGAGTAGAGAAATTTTAATAAGAAACACTGGTTATAATTTCAAAGGATCGTAAATGAGAAAATTATGTGAATTTTTTAAAAATCCTAGTTCATCCTAAAAGTCGGTTATTTATAAGCAAAATATTGTAAAAGAGACATTTTCCGTATTAGACCAATTCTTTGAAAGCATGTCATTTTTCCTGCAGTTTTTGCCCTCTCCCCCCCAAAAAAAATTTCATTTAATATTATATATATTGTAATAATATTCTTAAAAGAATCTTATACGTATATAACTAAACTCAGTGACGCAACAGCTCATGAGCTCCAAGGCCTACTGTGCCCATCTCGGTATACATGACCACTGGGCGCTGAGGAGCATGAGCAAATGTCCCGATCAGGTGGTCAGTGAGTGAGTGAATATTAACGTCGCACTGTTCAGGTACACGATAGCGTTTGGTGACGGACCTCGTAATTTTGAACCATGGTCAAGTGACGTGGACGACACCTGAGCTAGCATCCCCCTCTCCTAACTACCACACCACACCAACGGGAGGACGTTTCCGCTCTCGACAGATTTAGCGTATATCGCTGCCCTACACGGTGGGTCTTTAGTGGTACTGGGCTCGAACTCGTGACAAAGCCAGCCACGATCCGATACTTATACCACTCGGCTACCTTCACTATCGGTGGTGGGGTCGAAGCAAAATTTCCCAATGTTTAGCCCCCAAAAACACAACTGGATATTTTCCCCACTGAAGGGATGAAAGGCTGAGTTGACTTCCCATCCCCGGGTTTTCCGGACCGGTTATGGAACCTCCTTATATGTATATCATAATTCTAAATATCACGAAAGTTATTCATTGACACGCCAAACGTAGTAAGTTAACTTAATGTTTGTTTTTATTTGTAAAAGAAATTCCTGGAAATTTAGAATGATGCGTAGTAATAAACGTAAAAATAAGCATCATTGTATCAATGAAATTCAATCTTTTAACTATTGAAATTAAAAGCTATTGGATACTAATTTAAGAATATCCCCCCCCAAATTATATTAATGTACAAGAAGGAAAGTTTGAATATTTCTTCAAGTAAAAAGATGCTCCGACATTAATTTTATAATCTTACTTCCTTGTTTAAACGCAGCATATTTTACTAATTTAATTTTTAGATTAATTAATTTTTAGATACAAAATTTCTATACAGTAATGCTAATTTTTAACACATGGCATGTGAAAAGAGAACAATTTCATATTTGGAATTCTTTGAAACTTAAAAAATATGTATAACAGACAGTTGTAGCAGTTTAAACATACTGAATTTATATAAAAATTAAATTTTTTTTTCTGCCAGGAAATATTTTTCAGTTTGATTCACAAGCTCTTTAAAAACATCCTTAATCAGAAATGATCACTGTACCTAAAATTGAAAATCTAAGGGTTGAAATCACGCGTTTGTATGTAAAATTTGTATTTAAACTTTCAAGGCAAAATTATAATTCCGAATCAATCTTATTATCCCCTTAAAAATTATTTCGTAAAAACTGTTCGAAATGTCCAGTTTGTTATCGCCGAATTTTAAAATTTAATAGGATTATAGATAATTATCATGGAATATTCAACATGCCATTTTTTATAATATAAAAAAAAATATTATTAATAATATTTATTAATATAATTATTATAAATGTAGATAGTCAAGATTAAGATGTTATCTTCTTTGCAATAACAATAATTCCGGAACTAGATTAAAGAATCCAATAAAACACCATAAAAATTAAATCTGGAATGTAATTGAAAATTTTTTTAAAGTATAACAATGATGAACAGCGACAATGATGTAAAACATAATACCAATTCATAATAAATGTATAAAAAACGGCGTGATTTTTAATACACAAATCTTGTTTTCTATTTCTAAAATCTGGTGTAAAAAAAGGCATCAGAATAACCAAAGTTTAAAAATAACTGAAAGAATAAGATCCTTACCTTCAAAAAAGCATGTAAAAATCACTCTGAAACGGCACAAAAATGTGTACCACAGCAATGTTAGTAATCGATCTCCACTACCGTTCGAACCGTTTTCAGAACGACTACCGCGGAAATGTTCGAACATAAATTATCATTAAGTATATATACTTTACATTGTAAATCTGCCTCGTTTGTGTTGACGAATACATCAAAAATTTCGTCTTTTTTAAAAAATTTTGTTATTCTTTAAAACTCAGTTTCTTTTTATAACCCCGAATTTTTAATTTTTTAAATACTTCAGATTAAAACGGTCTAACTTTTTTGGGTTTTTTTTTATATTAAAATTTTAAAAAAAAAAAAAAAAGGGAGATTTCCCAAACGGAAAATAAAATTTTTTTTTTTTTGCCAATTTTTTTGTTTGTTAGTTTGAAATCGAATTTTTTTAAAAAATAAAAATTTTAATCGAATTTTAAAAAGTAAACTTTATAATTATTAAAAAGTCAAAATGGAACAGAATAAAAACCTTTTCAACAGTTAGTTTCGAACGACCGATTTGTTGCAGAAATTTCTCAAAATTTAATTTTAATTCCTTAGTATTAAAAATTTAAAAGTTTTTCTTTTTACTTTGGTTCCTAAAAATCAAACTTAAGTGTTTTAAAATTAATTAATGGGCAAAATAACCCTTTTTCCTAGAATCAAGCTCCAGTTTTTCACATAAAACCTTTCGTATTTGCTTTTTCCCGATTAATATTGATTTAAAAAAAATATTCTATAAGATTTTAAGGGGACACAGTACGATTCAATTAAACAAAATCGGTAAAAAAATCATATTTAATTTTTTTAGCCTAAATTTTTCTTTATATACATTCCTATAACCTCACAAAATTTAAAAAGCTCTAAACTTAAAAACGAGAATTATAATAGCTTTCTATTCATTTTATTCACATCCCTATGGAAATCAAAACTTTAAAAAAAAAACTGCTTTATTCTCAGAAAGATAAAATAACTATTTTGTCTTCATTTAAAAATGCCAAGGTTTTTTTCTATTGCGCCTAATGCTTTGAAATTTATTTTACCTATTCCCAAAGTACATGTAAAAAAAGTGGGAAATTTGATTTTTGAATCAAAGCAATATTTTTTTTTTTAAAAAAAAATTTAACTCAGAATTTATACATTTTTAAGGAATTTTCAATAAACATTCATAAAAAGAAGTATTGTAAGAATACCACAATCACGTTAACGCAAAACCATACCAACTTTTATTATACATAGTTTGACGTACTTGTAAATAAAATTTCATACGTGTACGTAAATTTTTGTAGGAGGAGTATTTTAAAATCACTTCAAAAATTTTAAGTTTTTTCCTTAAAAAATTACATGGCTAGCTTTTTATGAAATTTTGAGCACAAAATATGTTTAACATAGTATACATACATAGGAGGCAACCCAAAAAAAATATTAAAATCCTTAAATTAAAAATTTTGCGTAAATCGTACCATGTCCCCTTAAAAACTTAAAACAGAAAGTTAAGTTACAGTATTTAAAACTATTTTTAACCGTCTCAGGCTTATTTCAAAATGTATAAGAGGAAAAATACGAGCATTATATAACTATACACACACTCGAAAGGACTATAGTAAAGAAATTTTGGGTATTGTAATAGGAAAATCAAACTCTTACCTAAATTCTAGTTAGAGCTCTTTTAGGACAATAACCAGTAATACTATTGCTAAACCTCTGATGAGAGTGAGTAGCTACTCTAACACACTCTCTAATCCCATAAAATAATTTCAAAATTGTCCTTACTTAATTACAGTTACAATTACTTAAATACAGTTAATTTAATATGGGTGACGATCAAAAACAATCTTCAGAGGAACGGTAGATATGTTTATAAATAGAACCGCACTGTTATAAAAGTGATATCCGCGTTTTTCCTATATCGGCTGTGGTAGCCCTGTGGTTAAGGTATCGGATCATGACAGGCATGTCATGAGTTCGAGCCCTGTACCACTAAAGACCCGCCGTGTACGGCAGCGATGCACGTTAAATCTGTCGAGAGCTGAAACGTCCTCCCGTTGGTGTGGTGTGGTAGTTAGGAGAGGGGTGCCAGCTCAGGTGTCGTCCACGTCACTTGACCATGGTTCAAAATTACGTGGTCCGTCTCCAAAAGCCCTCGTGTAGCTGAACAGTGCGACGTTAATATTCACTCACTTTTTCCTATATCTTCAAAACTATTTTTAGAAGCTGTTAATATTATTCCACACACATTGCCTAATATGTTAAAAAATTCGTTCCTCGAATATCAGTTTTATATTCAAATATCAGTTTTGTACTCTTAAATTCTTTCCAAATCTATTCTGCTCTTACACAGGCAAGTGATCTGTTGAGTTGTTAATTCTTTTTTATATCAATAAAAATTTTGGATTTGCGAAGCTGGATTTTCACTATACAAGGTGAGTGAGTGAATATTAACATCGTACTGTTCAGATTCGATGACTTTTGGCGACGGACCTCGTAATTTTAAACCACGGTCAAGTGATGAGGACGACACCTGAGCTGGAACCCCCTCTCTTAACTACAACACCACACCAATGAGAGGACGTTTGAGCTCTTTACAGATTTAACGTGCATCGCTCCCCTACACGGCGGGTCTTTAGTGGTACTAGGCTCGAATTCACGACTAGCCGGCCACGAGTCTCGTTACCTTGAGCACTAGGCTACCGCGGCCACTTCACTATACAGGAAAAGATTGGTTACAAAAAGAGGGGGGAAATAAGCATACAGTCATTTCAAAATTAAAGAAGTCGCTTAAGTTATTCTGATATAGTAGAACTTTAATATGATTTTCAGCGTTTGGATAAAGACTCGCGTTTACTATTATAAAATTTGATTTTATTCATTTTGTTTATAGAGTTAATATATAAGGTACTGCAGTATATATTCACACTTTATAATCAATGAATTTATAAACATGATTATTAATAGTGTGTGTATTACATTGAAATACAGTAATGCCTCTCGCGATTTACGTGATTTTCAAATCTCGCCGATTTGTCTTTCGTTTGAGTGTGAAGGAGGAATCGATCTGAGCACCTTCTGTTCTGAAAACGAGTACTTTATCCATCACGCCAAAACGATCATCCTTGCGTGGTGGCTATTACTGGTTTATATCGATATCACACTTCAAAACTATCCTCATGCCAGTGATTCGGCGAATAGGCGAACGAACGATACCATATTCGTGGCGAGTGTGTGAGCAGTTGCATTCACTTTGTGGGTTGCGTCATTCATGCGTGACGGCTTGTGAGTTGCATTATGTGTGAGACAGTTTTGTGGGTTGCGTCATTTGTGTGACGGATCAATTGCGTCATGTGTCTGACGGCTTAATTGCTATTTGCGGGGGATAGATGGCGCCGATTGCTGCGCGCGAAGGGTGTAGTTCGCCTTGCACGGCCACCAGTGAAGGAGGAATCGATCTGAGCACCTTCTGTTCCGAAAACGAGTATTTTAGCTATCACGCCAAAACGATCGTCCTTGCGTGATGGCTACTACTGGTTTATATCGATATCACACCGCTACAAGTGAAAAAACTTGAAATGGCGCCTAGAAAAACTGTCTCCTTTTTTCTCTACACTGAAATGCAGTTGGAATTAAGGCCAAAGCCTGATGAAATTGTTAATGCGATTACAGAAGTTGATCTTGCCAGGAAAATAAATTTAGAAGTGGATAGTGATGATGTTCAAGAGTTGCTGGATTCTCAAAGTCAGGAACTGGTAATTGGTGAGCTCATAAATACATGAGCAGTCCATTCAGGAATTTGAGTCTTTAGGCCCAGATCAACCACAGAAGATTGAACGACAGTTGGGAACTTGACAGAAGGCTTCAGTTTAATTCAAAAGAGTTTTACAAAATTGTAGAAAAAATAGACTCAACGAAGAGCGTACTTTTTCAACAACAACAACAAAAAATTTATTAGCGTGCAACGAAGAAATTTTCCGAAAGAAAAAAAAAATTTTTTGAGCCGGCAGATTACTTTGTTAAATTTTATGAAACCTTCAAGATACGAATATAAATTCGGTTTGCGATTTTGTATTTGAGTTATCTCACAGATCTCATTAAACTTTTTTTTTCTAAATTATTATTTTCTTCCATCTCCGGCTAAAAATAATTTAAATGTTAAATTATACCCCGACTTACACGGTTATTCTTCAGTTCCACCTATCACGTAATTTCGGGGTACAATGGGCTCAATTCATGAAGTCAAAAACAAACACGTGTGATAAAAACAAACACGTGTTTTCCATTGAATTCAAAACAAGTTCTATTTGTAAAATTCAGATAAAATTTCATATTTAGGTAAAGATGTTTAAATGTTAGAGGGGAAATTTCTTCAAAATGATTTTTTTTTAAATTAAAAAAAAATCTTATTTTATGTTTATACTTTTAAATAAAATGCATTTTGCACTTTTGCATGCATATGTACTTTTTAAGAGAAAGTTTCTGCAAAGAGCAAAACTTGGCAACACCGAAGCGCGTGAACTGATTAGCTGGAAACACTAAATAGTTTTTATCGTGTGACTATAACGTCGCACGAGTTTTTAAATTGATTGGCTAGAATCACGTGGCTTTCACTATCATGTGACTATGACGTCACATGAATTGAGCCTATTGTACTCGTAATCCAAGAAACTATGTTAAATATTACAGGTGATTACTTGCAATTCGCAAAATAACTTTTGTACAAAATAATGCTAGACATTATAGTATAGATCATCTTCAAAATACGACAAGATTTACTTTACTGTTGCATAATATACTTCATTTTCGTTCTCATATGATCACAGTTGTTACATTAAGATTACAGATAATCTGTGAATTACTACCGAGATAACCATAAAAGCATTTACAAACCCTGTCATTAATGTTGGCTATTGTTTGAAATTCTATCATGAGAAAGTCATTTATTGTCCCCTATCTATGATTTTTTAAAAATATTTCTAAACGTATGATTTATCTATTAATGGATCATACAATTTTACTTCTAGATATATTGGTCTCCTGACGATTTACATTCTTTGATTTTGGCAGGTTTTTAAAACAAACCATTGTGTGAATTAACAATAATCAATTATTTTTAGTGCTCAATCAATACAAGTAATGAATAAAGATTTTTAACGTAAAAAAACAATTGATCACTTCTGCAAGATCCAAAAAGCCCTTAGGATTCTAGAAACAGCGGTTGACGATGAAGTTTTCGAATTTGTAGTTAATTTTAATTACAAACATGAAGAATTTGAGCCTCGAAAAATGTAACGTACATCAACCCCTCTACACGGCAGTCTTTAGTTTCTGTTGGATTCGAAACCATGACTCGACAACGCCAACCACCTGTTCGCGACCATGAACACTCGGCTACCGATGACCCTATTTTCAATCGAATTTTCAGAAAAATTATTGATGAATACGATGAAGAATATCATTTTTACAAAGAAAGAATTAAGTTATCCATTCGTGGATTATATATTTGCTTCTATTTAAAATATTCGTAATTAAAACATAGTTATCATATTTTAAATCTCAAATTTCAATCTTTTGAAAAACATGTAAAATTTTGAAAAAACGGACATGTGTTTTAATTATTCTTCCTACAAACATTTTACGAAGCTTCGTACCAATTCCAGGGGAAGATTATTCGTACTTTTCAAAAATTGAAGGTTTTTTTTTTTGCTTCGGTTTTGTTGATTGTAATTCAGACAGTTGCTATGGTTACTTTTTTTTTTTCACAAACAAAATGTTACTATAAGAGTGAATCATATGGGTATTTTTTCTATTCATATATATATAATCAGATATTACATTATTGATATTGATAAGCTAGGTAAGATAAGTTTTAATATTGATTATTTTAACAATAGCCGATATTTCAGTTTAATTTTTTGAATAATCACATAAGAGTTTCTATTCGTAACGTTAAGTGACAGTGATGATTAAGAATATTTTTCCTTTTAACTTGTGATAAATAGTGTAAAGTAAATATTGTGTTTGAAAGTTTAAGGATTATTAATCAACAAAATAATTCAAAATTTTAAATTGTTTGGTACATTGAAAAATCAGCCATTTTTATTTTTCAAAAATCATTCCAAACGATTATATATCAAGACTAATGAAATCTGCAACATTTATTCGAATAGTACACAATCAAAATTAAATTAAAAATTAAATAACTCGAGTAAATATTCTAATATTAATCTTATAAAATTTGAAAATGGCATCACTTTTACGGTAATTGCAAATGGTAGATTTTATATTTCACTTTTTTAAGTATTTTTTGCCGCATTTCTTTAAAAAGTTCTGTGCTTTTTTTTATTTAAAAAAATATTCTTCCATTCTTATATATAAATAAAATTTTTAACGCTTCCGGAAAAGAAACGATCAATTCTATTTAGTAAGTTTATTATTTAATTCCTAAAATTTATCGCAGAAATGATAGAATGTACTTTCATTCATTATTCAGCGATATATATTTTACATGCTCAATTAAATACCCCATAATGATATTTTAAAACCATTTTAAAATATTTAAAACGATTTAAAAAATAATAAATTAATAAATAAAATTTGGAACCAATTTGATATTGGTACACTACTCGTTTTTGACGTGATTTTGAAATCGCGCATCAAAGTGCTCTTGGTGGCTTGTTATATTGAAATGGTATCACCCTAACTTGGCGAAATTTTATAACTAATGGGCGAAAAAATTAGAAGGGTACCGATTTCAAATTAATACCATAAACTCTTTATGATATCACCTGAGTCATTTTAAGCAATTTTTATAGCAGCTACTATTTTCAACTTTCGTATTTTTGTACATTGCATGGCTTCGGTTTATTTTTGCCTCCAGTTCGCCTAGTTAGCTACTTTTTTATGTGCAAAACTAGTGATCGATAGTTCCGCTATATCTGATAATCTTACTTATATTAAAAATAGCCACTATTAGGCGATTTTACTTTTTTCAGTACTTACGTATGTTATCGCAATCGCGTATTGGCGATATTATACGAAACGGAGCTTCTGGATGCTAATTTATATGAGGATAGTAATTCGCCCAGTTGGCGATAAATGAAGGTGTGTGCTGAAATAGGGATCCAAAGACAAATCCCAGTACTTACATATATGTTATATAGGCGACCATTTTTTTTCAAATCAAAATACATCGCCAAATACCACGATATGCAGCCAATAGCAGAAACCGTTCCCCATGTATTCCGAAACAATAAACAATTTTTGAATTGGCGACTTTTTAATTTGGCAAAATTGGTTGACGGTATAATGTCACCGTAGATAATTTGCTTCATGTGAATTGTGTGATATCATAACAGTGAGAGAGGACCCCCAAAAAAAAAAAAATTCTTACGCACGTACTTTATTTGAAAAAAAAATCAGAGAGATTTTGGTGGAAAATGGCGCAATTCGTGTAGAACAAATTTGGTTGCAATGACTTTAATATGTAAGTACACTTAGGTGATCAAATTCCTTCAATAATAGGCAAAAAGAGGTTTCTAAAATATACTAATGTCAGAAATAACATTTAAATTTCATTCATCTTTTACAAAAATTATTGCTTTTCAGAATTCATAAAGCTTTTAAGATGATTAATTGAACAAGCAAAAATAAATAAAATTTTCATAAAAAGATATTTTGTTATATATGTGAAAAAGATAAACTTAAGTTTTATGTTAGTGTGGGATAATTCAAATGATTATATATAATTATATTTCTGCTAACGAAATTCACAAATATTAGAAATATTCAAAGCCAAAACAAATTTTTCATGGGTCAATATTAATGTAAAGCATTATGAAAGTAACAAAATAAAACATATTCATTTGAAACACGAAACAATAATTAATAATTATTGCTGTGTGGTGAAAAATTTTGCATGAAAGTTATCATTAAAATAAGTCATTTTGAATTTTTTTGTAACTTGTGCTATAATTTCTCCTCTCTATTTCAGACTTGAAACGAAGAATTTAGATACGCTGTCTTTATGGGTCATAAAGAAACTAGTGCTATTTCAGAAGTATTACGAGAATTGCCTTTAACAGGCCATGTTGGATTTGATAGTCTTCCATATCAACAGGTTAAAAAATCTCTACTTGAAAGCTTTACTTTCAATATTTTGTGTGTCGGTGAAACAGGAATTGGCAAGTCAACATTAATTAGCTCTTTGTTCAATACTGAAGTGGATATCGGTAGCAATTTTAGTCACAAACATTCTGAAGTAAGTTTGAAATCCAAAAAATATCACTTGAAAGAGAAAGAAGTCCCACTGCGGCTAACTGTGACCGAAACTATTGGATATGGAGATCAGACCAACAAGGAAAATTGCTTAGAACCAATTTTGAATTTTGTTGATTCTCAATTCGAGAAATGTCTTCAAGAGGAATTAAAACTCACCCGAAACATTGCAAAATTTCAAGACACTAGAATACACATCTGTCTATATTTCATTTGTCCCACGGGGCACACACTTAAAGCTCTTGATTTGTTGGCGATAAAGCTTTTAAGTCAAAAGGTAAATGTTCTGCCCTTGATCGCCAAAGCTGACACTTTAACAAAAACGGAGCTTCAAAACTTTAAATCAAATATTCGAAATGAGCTACAAAGAGAAAAGGTTGAAATATATAATTTTCTGTCAGATGATGACGCTACGACTGAATATGAATATCAGATTACTGATATCATTCCATTTGCTGTCGTGGGTAGTACAGAATTTGTTACTATTGATGGCAAATTAACCCGTGGTAGAAGCTATCCTTGGGGAATTATCTGCATCAACAATGAAAACCATTCGGATTTCGTTACACTGCGTGAAATGTTGATTGAAATGCATTTGGAAGACTTGAAGAGATGCACACACGAAAAGCACTATGAGAACTACCGAACAGAACGCTTGAAGCAGTTCGGATTCGAAGACTGTGAAAGAGGAGACGGGAAAAATAATTTGATATGTTTTTTAACTGAAAAAGAAGAGGAGATGAGACAAAAACTGCAAGCCCTTGAGGAAGAAATGATGCAGAGTTTTGTGGAAAGAGCGAGAAAAACCGAGCAAGATTTAGTGGAAGAAGAAAGAAAGTTGAGAGAGAAGTACAGCGCAGTGCAGCACGATTTAGAGGAGCAACAAAACTCACTTGAAGAAGAAAGGGAAATGTTGCTGAGAGATATTGATCTGTTTCGTAAGAGGAAAATAGCTTTTGAATTGCGAAAAAGAGACAGAAAACACGAAAGGAAGTTCAGTTTTTAAAAAAAGACAAGAAGTAACAATGATCTGTTCTAATTGAGATACATTAAGACTTCACACACAGAAAAAATTATTTGAGATCTTTTTTCTCCAAACTTTCTATTGTTTCACATTAAATTGTTAATTTTACCAGCTGCTAGATCAAGGTTTGAAATGAAGCTTATATCTCTCCCCCCTCAAGCTTCCTCAATATGCTCACTATAAGTATTTTCTAAAAATAATTTTAGTTAACCCTCTAAGCGGTCTGCACTTAAAGTTTTGCCATTCTGGAGATGCTTCAAAAATGCACTGTACATATTTTTTTGCTTTCAGGTGGGGTTTTCAAAAGCGGTTGAGCCGTATTTTTAAGAATGCGGCTCGGCCGCTTTTGGGAATCTTGCTTGAAGGCAGAAAAAGCATCTCTGGAATGGCGGAATTTTACGTGCAGACCACTTGGAGGGTTAAAGTTGTACATTTAATAAAAATTATAAGTTGGGAGGAGTTAGAAATCCTTCTCAAGCACAAGTTAACCTTCTCTAGTATAATAAAAGTTATTAGCGGTACTCAAGGGCTATTCTAGTTACTAAATAATATACAGTTCCGTGCTTTCTCTCTCTCTCTCTCTATATATATATATACACAAACACAAAAATTATATTTAGAGAGATTTCTGCGCCTTGGTGCTCACCAAATCTTAAGCAGCTTGCTCCTTCACTCTCCTAGAGCTTCCGTTCTTCCACCGGAGGGAAACCGTACAAGTACTCAGTCCAGGGACGCCCTCTAGGAGTTGTGACAAGCATAAATACTAATATTACCAATGGTTACCAAGTATTATTGTAATTTCATATTGTATTTAAATCATAATAGTTGACACTTTTTATAGTCTAATCTTTCTTAGACTTTTTTTTTATTTCGTCATAAATATTGATACTAAGGAATGCTAAAAAAATAAGAATTAAAAAAACAGGATTTGCTAATTTTAAAATTTTTTATCACGTACTATATTATTTAAATATTATCTCCGTATCATATTAATGTATGGTTATGATATATATAGCATAAAAAAAAAGCACAAAAAAAAAATCTAGGGAAGTCATTAAATTTTTAAGAGAGAGAAGTGCACATGTTTATGAAATTCAAAAATTAAAACATATTATGAAGGAAAAATTGGGTATACTATATACACATGCATTTAATATAGTTATTTTGTAATGAAAAAAAATCATGAGTCTAGTAATGAAGATTTTAACTAATGCTTATAGAAGAATTAAAATCTTTATAGTTACATTAAAACTAAATAATGAAACTTTTTGTTTTTAAATTATGGTAGAAATATATTTTAATTTGAATAGTTCAAAAGCTCTCATTTCAAAAGTTGTGACATTTTTTAGCAATATTGTCTGAAAACTTTTCAAGATTGAAAAAATTATTTTCTCCCCACCTTAATAGTACTATATTATACACCAATTTAACAATATGGCCTTTTTAAAAAGAAATCGAATAGCAGCATTCCCAATTATAAAATTATACCTTAAAAATGACAGATATTATCATAAATAAAAAGCAAACCTGTGTGCTATTTTTATGACAATAAATATGATTTAAATTTAATTTCATTCCTTTTTTGAATTATAAAATTTAAGTATTAAGATACATATAAAAGAATTTGAAAAAGAGTTTGTATAGTTATTTCAGTCTGAATGTTTGATAAAACAATTCGATATTACTGTTATTCTCTTTATTAAAATTGTATTGAGTAAATAGAAACCACACAAAAAAAAACTCACTGTTTATAATAAACACACAATACTAATATTTTTCAGTTTTATTCATATTATTTACAAGTAAAAAATGTCTTCCTTGATGATATGTTATCTTGGTGTAACAAGGAACATTCAGAAAAAATTGAGTGAAAAATATATTTACACTATAATACAAATTAGAAAAGAAAAAATTCCCTGAGACATATTTTATACGTTTTAGTCAACGTATGTTTTGTGCTTCATCCAAGGAAATTCTCTTTTCACAGCAACCACGAATAAATATACACTATATACATAAGTACAACTTCATGCCACTATACAAAATACACACATTACAACATAATTGCTATAATTCGTATACTATCTAAAGAAATCAAAAATTGGCAATGGTTTAAAAACATTCAGAAGAATCATTTTTTTTTTTCTACATTTTCTCAGTATTTCATTATTGCCGGTCATAAATATCTTAACATTCAAAATTTTAGTCAATTTTAAAGTCCTTAATTATTTTGTTATCACAAGAACTTTTGTTAAGAATTACTGTGTTTTCTGCTTCTGGCCAGCGATCTTCGAAACTATACTCGGGACCAGAGCAATCATGATGTATGACAACAAAGCGTTCAAAAGAAACGCTTGGACGTAAAACAAGAACATTGTGCTTTTGATTAGAGACACTTTCTCTGACAATTTACAAGCTCCGACAGAAAGCACTGCACATGCAATTCTCATTACAATTGGATACTTTGACTTGAGAGAGGTTCTTGAAACTGCTGCTGTTGAATCCGAAATCCCATACCGAACATGAATCCACAGTACCGCATCATGGAGAAGAACGGGGTTGTATCTAGGTGAACGTATTCTCTCTTGGCACACCATTTAATAGCCCTTCCTACTGACCACATGGGGTCTACTCCAATGGCTGTCAAGAATCCGTACATCGACAATGCACTGGCTAACATGCCAGCAGTGATGGCACAATAATGTAGGGTACCCAACTGCTTGTGGTTGATGTTGTCCAGGCACAAAGCTACCAACCATCCTGAGAAGGAAAGATATGAAATGTTAAAAAAAATATTTGAAAATAACATTTTATATTCATTTTGAGACTAATTTTTAATTGAAATAATAATAGAAAAAGGTAAGTGATTGAAATCAATTTTTTATTGTTATTATTTTCTCTGTGTATAGCAGTTAGTAATTCACAAAAGAAAAAAAAAACAGAGAAATAAAGTGAAATAACACAAATTCTCCCCCCTCCCCGATTCAATAAATTTTTTAAAAAAAATTAGCGTATAGTTAGCCCCTTATAGGAAAAAATCATTCCTACGCAAAGAAGAATTTTTTCAAATTCAACATATTTCGTAGAATTTTTTAAAACAATATTCTTTGAATGGATACTAATCGAATAAATTGTTTGAAAAGTGTGTTCTTTGAACTTGCGAGCGATGGGTTCTATACGCGATCCTGACTAATCATTTCGGGCAGTGGTCAAACTGTGTTGCATGAAACCCGAGAGTTCCACGAGGCATGTCCAGGGGGTTCTACGAGTCAAAATAGAAGAACCGAAAAGAAAATTATAAATGCATGCATGTGCAAAATTGATTCACATTTTTTTAAGGCCTGGATTGAAAATCTATCTCATATTTCAATTAAAATTAGGATTTAATACTGATATAATAAGAACGAGTGATTGAACTATCAAAAGATTCTATGTTAAAATACAGGTATAAATGAAAAGATCTTGATATTTGGTTAAAAATCTACACGGAATAAATATCTTCTTGAATTTAGGTTACAGATTCATGCAGAATACACAGGATTTCATTTCTCCCACAGCTATAAACACTTTTGTGTCATTCAGAACACTGTATTTAATTGAAAAATGTTTATGTGGTAGCAAAAAGAAAATATAAAAATTTATTAAAAGCAGAATTTGAAATGATATGAATATTATGTTGATAATTTCACTAGATCTAGACTTTGATAGTTTGTGTAAGAAATATGCAAGCACATATCCCAGTTATTAATTATAGTGCATGCCTAGGTGGACATACCTAGAGCAAATATTAATGTTATTAATGAGTAAATTAAAATTATCATTATATAAAAAAAATAATTTTTCTTTATTTGTCTTTACATAAAGTGCCTATAATATGGTGATCTATTTTATATATTATTGAAGTGATAACTTCTTTAGGCGCGTTTTGCTGGAGAGTGAACTTGAAGGATGCGTTTTAAAAAGCCAAGCATTGTTACGCTGTAACAATACTACTGAATCATTTGGGTTTAATGAGTCATGTATCGGAAAAATTTGTGCAGCGAAATGTAGAGCAGAAAATGGACAAATAATTCTAATGGGGTAAGTATTTATATTTCACCAAATCAAAGTGTAGAGAAAATTATCAAATTCATTCACAAAAATTTAGTTGCCTACACTGTGTGAAGCCGGATCAACTCTTCTGAACAAATTTCTTATTATTTTAAGTGGGGATTTTGATGTAGGTTTTTCAAAAGACAAATCAAAGCCTTTAGTAGATTTTTTAAAATCAAAATTCAATTTAATTATGTCAAATGATCCAAATGAAAGCACGACAAAGTACAGAACAACGCTTCACGGAGTTTTTTTTTTTTAGATATTTAAATAATTTTGAACTAAAGTATTTATAACCTATTTCAGCTACCATAAACCTATTGTTTCCTTCTTAGAATACAATTAATTCACAAATATGACTGTATATTTCACAAAAAATATCACTTTATGAGTATAAACATATGAATAAATAATTTTATATGACAATACTAAAACCCCCTTGTTTTTTATTCACCTAACTAATCCCTGAAATAACGTTATAAAATTCGAAGTTATCACTTCTATATCGTGTGGTCATATAAGTACATACGCTCTTTTTTTTATGATTTATTCCCCTAAAAGAGATAGAAAGGGTGAAGTTGTTTCCCCCAGAATACACACTTCGTAACTCTAGGGGTTCCATGAGTCAAAAAAGTTTGAAGACCGCTTCTCTAGGGAATATACTTTTGATGACGTTATATGATTATAAAACCTCCTTCTGTAAAGGAACCGCGATTTATGTTAATGAAGGCTACTATTTAAATACAAGTTGAAGAGGGAAATTTAGGATGGTGACTGTTGACATACGGAGACTAGTTAGAGTTAGTTAGAGAAGCTAGATTGGAATCGCCGTAGTTCAAGTTAAAAGAATCCATTCGATGGGTAGTTCAAGGACTAGCATGACTGTTGAAGACTGATTTACTGATAAGTACATTTAGTTTACTATTTAAGTTGACCTGTTCCCACAGCTTAGGTCGAATTAGTGTTTAGAAAGTCATAATAAGGTGTATATTTTTTTTAAAAAATGTCTCATTCTTTGGTGAACCCTCACACTTCAGGAGGCGAGAGCTCGCGACAAACTGAAAAATATAAAAGTAAACTTACCAACTGCCATGCCGATGAAGCACTGGTGGGGAAAATGAGCTGCTATGAACACTCTGGAAGCACTAACAGTTGTCAAAAGGGCTATGTAAGACAGCCAACAAAACTTTGCGATCAAATTTGAACTGTAAAAAAAGAAAACATTGTAAAATCTGGGAATACGTTGACCGATTTTACAAATAAAAAAAACAACTAAAAATATTAAAGCATGAATGTTCTCATGGATTCATCTTTAGTTTAGAAAAATCCCTATTTCATCTTTGTGTTGTTTGATTATAAACATATATTTCAATTTTTCGTTTTGTGTCATTTAAATTAAGATTATTTGCATGTGTTCTTTCAAAATATTAACTATAAAAGAAACATGAAAATTTTTTTCATCTCGTTCAGAAAACAACAATTTAGTTATAGAATCGTATGAATTTCATCAAAATAATGTAATTTAAAAGAGGATATGGAATAAAAATATACGAATGTAGTTTATAATTATAAAAATTTTAAGCAGTTAAAAAGAAAGATCCGCAAGGAAACCTCGACGACGAAATTTAGAGACATTTTTAATGATTTGTTATCACAAACATGTTATTTAGGAATACAACGTATAAAATGTTCAAGTACCTCGAATTTTAACAAATATAGAGGTGTACAGAAGCTTTTCATAACCTTTTTCAGTTCATTATGATTGATAGAGAATGAAATACATTAGCACGAACTTTGGAAATTTGGTTTCGCATTTAAGTATTCAAAGGAAGAAGAATATTCACGGTCTATTCTGCCGACACAGATGATCATGCACAAGCGGAGATTAACTTAAGGTATCCGACTACTTGCGACAACTTTTTTTTGAAAAAAATGGAGGTATGGAAATTATTTTGTGATTTTTAGATTTATTTAGTATATTTTAAGGAAAAAATCGTAAAATTGAAAATAGAATTTTTTTTTATTATTAAAACGGGAAAAAACTGGTAAAAATGTACAAAAAATTACATAAACGGGGCCCACTCTGTACAAAAAATTTTTGAGCAAATTCTAAATTTTTTAATTTTAATGGGTTATTTTATTATTCATGTTTGAAATGACCTTCAGAATAATAGATATTTTAATTTTTACAAAAACTAGACCACTCTATCTTAGTGACTATATGAAATTGCTTAAAAAAACAGTGATTTTATTCCCATAAAGGACTGTAAATTTTGAAATAAAACAATGATTGATAAATCTGAAAGTCATAAAACTTCTACTGTTATACAACACATTCACAAAAAATTTCAGCAAATTACTTTCAAAACATTTTTAAGCAATAGCTGTCCCCGTTTGAGTTTTTCGAAAAAAAAGAAAAAAAAAAAAAACACATTTCGAGTAAAACGCATTTTAAAGTTTGACATCTTATGTAAAGTTATGGCATCTTCTTTTATTAAAATACTTGTAGTTTTTGTCCTAGTGAATGGAAAATAAAAAGCTTGGTATTTTTATTAAGCTAATAAGATGGCTTTTAAAATAAAATCATAAAAGTCGTCAATTTTTGAAAAAAATCTGTTCTTAGGGTAGTCGGATACCTTAAGGGAAGACGAGCATACATAACTATGACCAAAAAATATATAAATCCTACGACCCTGAGAAAATAAACTCACCTGCCCTTTTTGACGAAGTTGAATTTTTGCAAGAAGGCGTCTAAGATGACATACCAAACTGCAGCTGTCACCATAGAATGACCTGATGGACTACCTATAACGGAAAAAAAATGTTTTTTTAAAAAATATATATATATAAAACAGTATTTTGTGCTTTGGTGTAATTCGAAAAATTAATGAAAGAATAGAATTATTTTCTACTTTTTACCTACCTGGACCTGTCTCGCAAGTGAGAGAAAATTGCTGAATGTCTGGAGTCGATATTCCTGTTCTGTTGTAAACATGCGTTTCATGAATCCACCAATATGGACGTTCTCCGTGAAGTGCCCTTGAATAATAATAGTAAAAAGAATCAATACCGTGAAAAATATTTTCAATTAAAAGCTACATGCTGTTGAAATTAAAGATGCAAATAAGAATTAATTTTATAAAATAAGTATTTAGTTCTTTTTTGTTTAGGCAAACTGTTTTGCAATACAGAACTGAATATGTGATCTTAATTAATGCGTTAAATATGAGTCTACTATATTATTTATGTTGTACCGTTGTTAAAAATATTATTTTAAACAGTTAAAATCAACCATAGCTTCTAAAATTGTCAATATACTCTTACTTTAGTTAGTTCTTGTATTTCCTGTATGGGAATTATTACTCAAATTAATTATAGTGGATAATGAAATTTAGTCATTTATTTGTAACCAATTTGATGACACGTAATATTAAAGTTACGTATTATTTTAATCAACATCTGTTTTTGTAAGAAACATAATTAAGATCTCTTATATTCCTTAAAAGCTATAATAAAAAAAGGATTTAAAAACATTTATTATCGTGCAAATTCTTTTTAAAAAATTCAATATTTTTTATGATAAAATACTATCAATCAAAATTTGCAATTTTAAGCTCAGAAAAGCTTATTTAATAAAACGGAAAAATCAAATATTCTTTTAAGAAATCACTTCATTAAATAAGCATTTTATAATATAACTATATATTTACCATTTCAACATTTGGTTAACCCATTCAGCTATGACTGTCACCCACATTATTTTCTTGCCTACTTTCCAGTCAAGGGAGAAAAACAACGGGGAGTAGACCAGGAAGGCATATCTTGGATCGAAAAGATTAGAAATCAAAAAGAAAACGTCGCTCTGTTGGAGAAACCTAAAAATATATGACCAAATTAGCACATTTACAAATATTCCACATAAAAAATAAAAAGAAAAAAACCCCTGAGAATAATGAATTAGTATCTTATTAACCTAATTAATATTTCTAATAAATCAGTGGGGCTAATTAAGTTAGTTAATTTTAAACATGAGATCTAATATAATACTTTTAATTATAAATTTGTGTTTATTAAATCTCATATAGTCAATATATTTATCCCTTTCTATCTTTCTACACACACATACGTATATATATATATATATACACTCACTCACTATTGTTTTTCTTATTAAGAAGCTAGAACTTTTCAAAGATATATATATATTTGATGTATAAATTAATACATTATATCACCTACATCAAAAATTAACTTTCAAAATTTTAAAAGTAATGAAAAGAAACCATTAACATAAAAAAAAATTTAAGAAATAATTTCTGTGAAAAACTATTCTTAGCCTATGGAAATTACTCATGAATATATATTTCTCATTAATTTCCCACTGGGGAATACTTTTTAGATTTGTTTCTCTGCAAAGCAAACGTTTTCGCAGATAAAACCGCTTTACAGATAATATCAAGGTGATTACGAGAAAATTCAACAAAATATTTTTAAAAATGAAAAATTCTTCTTCTTTCAACAAGAATTTATAATATCGTGGTTTTTTCTCTTCATCATATCCTTCACAAAAGAGCTCAAAAAATAATTTTAAAGTTTTAATAACCTTTGACGTTTTGTGAATTTAAAATTTTGCTCCTTTTTCGAAAAAATCTCTTTGCTCCCTTTATTATAAATGCATTTTTCTTTTGTTAATATATTTACATAGCTATATACCATAACGGAATAATTTCTTTGTTAAAAGATCTATTAATAAGCTATTAATTAATTTGAATTTTTGGAAAGTATTGAAATACATAAATTTTTAAGATATACAAATGCAAATAATTAATGAAAACTGAAAAAAGAAGAAAAAAAATTCACTCAAATGTTTATTACCTAGCTTGTAGGCCTTCTATAGCAGACACACTATTCTCATATACTAAATCCATAGCTCCTGTTAAAACATTCGCCATAGCTCTGTAAAGAAAAAAAAAGATATATTTAATCGAAATTGTAATCGCTTATTTTTTAAGAAAAAATTATCAGTAGAAAGTTACGTAAAATACGAACCGTACTTTTAAAACAAAAAAATGAGTTTATTGAATTGTTCAGTATTACATTTATATTATTAACACTTATCTGACATTTAAATAAAGGATTATTATGAATATTCAACGTCCTTGTCACCTTAAGCTATGTTTATGTCTTTGCTTTGTAATGATTTATTTATTTACTATATTATCTCGTTGTTCCGCAGTAACTGAAATTGATTTTTTTTTTAAATTTTTTATCTCAACAAAAAATTAATTTATTGCTGATATCACGCGTGATTTATTTTCTCAGTTCTACAATACAAATAAAGCGTCAAATTTCCGGCAGTTAAATCCTGTTTAAGTATCACAAACAAACTGCGCGAGGTCATTTAATGGTAAACACTTTCTCTGATAAACAATTTCCTTTTTTTAATTTTTTGTATTTAGCTTCGTCGTAAAGATGATTCAACTTTTTTATGGTTATAGGCGCGTCAACTTTTTGACAAATAAACTAAGTCCATTGTCAATAGAATTTCATCATATAGGATTAATAAGAGTTGATGCTTTTTATTATTTTAAGAGCATTAAAAAAAAAGGAGAACAAAACTTTTTGTTAGAAAGTTTATCGCAAAGACAAAAGTGAATTAACTTTTACAGATTATAAAAAAAAATTTTCGTTAAAGGGTTAACAGAAAAAATATTTTGATAAACACAAAACTTGAAGAAGAGTTCAATAGGTGCAGATTTTGGAAGGGGTTATCATATTTCTGTAAACTACATTTTTTTAAGACTTATGATAAGAACTGCTCATGCGCATTGAGAGCTTCAATGGCCCACATGAAATAAACAATCAAAACTTATTTGTTTAATGTGCTTTGGCAATTTGATGATAAGAATAATTTGCGCGACAGTATATTAAAATATATATAATCTCAAAAACTTTATGTCTCTTAGTAATAAAAAAATATTTGTAATATTTTACGTATTATTTTTGTGTGAAAAACGTAAAATTTCACTTATTATCATAATTAAAAGTTAAGTTTTTTATCTTTTTAATAAAAAGATTCTTGAAAATTATTATTAAAACACCATATTATTAAATAAGCATCAATTTTTAACCAGCTGATAACTTGAGAAAAAAAATGGCCCCAATCGGAAACCATTTTTTTACATACAAAAATTTAATCAATGCACCGAAATTTCAGAACACATTTAAAAAAATCAGAATTTCGGTTACTATGTCTTATAACGCATTTATAATATTTAAATTGACTAGTGGAAGCCAGGCAATTTAATTTGCGTTTTATTTCGAAAAAAATGTTTAACTTTTTTTTATTTATATCTTTTGGTAAATAACTTTCACGCAAAAATATATAAAAAAAAATTTGTTCCAATCTTTTAAAAAAAATTTTTTATCAGTAAAGTATTTAACTATGAAAAGAATTTTAATTAATTGACATCAGTAACACCTAGTACAAGCATGCATTCTAGCGAAATATGTACAAGCAATGTCTTTCTATTTAAATAATCTTAATATATACGGTGCTATTTTCTGAAATATCCATCTAAAAATAAATTACAATTTTTCAAATACATTGAAAGGTATCAAAGTTTTCTTTTGAAATTTGCAATTAGGATAACACCCACACAAGAATTAGTATTATTTTTTTATGTATGATTTTTTATCAAATAATATAATTTAATTAACCAATGATTAATTAATAAAGTAATGTTATTAATTTATTATACCTTAAAAAATTTTATCCAGAAAATCAAATATGACAATTTAAATGTAAATTCGAATGCACGTTAAATAACGTACAAAATTGTTCATTAAAAAATATTCAAAATTAAAAAAAAAATATATTTTTATAAAATTATAAAATGAAATATTATACTTTACACAATTTAACAAGGAAAATTTATAAATATCAAATAATAAAAGACATACCTGAATTCACAGATGACAGAAACCCACTCAACTAGTAAAACGGAAGTGCGAGCTTTCTAATTCGAATCGCTTCTGCTCTCAGAGTAAAATAATTGATAAGAGATGCTGCAAGGATGAAAGACTAAAACCGAAAACGTCCACTACGAGTAAAATCCAGGTATATATACTGTCGTAGCCTATGCCATCCCCAGCTGTTTACCAGTGCTACGAGATATTACGTCATTTCTCCTCTGCTCTTGAGTGATCAGATAACCGCTTCTCTTCCATTTCTTCTTATTTCTTTTCATCGCGCAGATTAGACTTGTTTGCCGTCCACGACATTATTTTTTTTAATATTTATTTTTTTTTCCTTTTGTTATTGCTTCCAAGTGTTTCGAAGATGATAACGCTTTCTCAACTCTTCCCTTCTTTCGATTTTTGGATTATTATTGTTCGAAGGAATATAATCGTTTGCTTTTACTGTTCGAAGTTAATTTACTTTGATATCCAAAAGGCAATTTTAAATTATTATTTTTTGGAACTTTTTATAATTGCTCTTATTTTTTATGCCTCATTTTTTTACTAATTTTCATCAACTATTTTTTTAAAGTAATTATTATATCGCGCGTATTGATGAACCCATAATTAATAATTTTTTATCTCCTTTGCCAAAAAAATTTTTTTTGAATAACCAAAATATCGTTTGCTTTTACCATGTATTTACTTTGCCACAATAGATGTTATTTTATTCTAACGATTTCTAAGATGCATAGTTTTTCGCTCGCGTGTGATTTCACCTTTTATTGCTCAAATCTGGCATCAATTGAAATTCATGGAATAATTTTATCGCTTTCTTTTCTTTTCTAGTTCGTGGTAGCAGAAATTTGTTTTCGAATAAATTGTTATTTATTGCATCTAAAATTAGTCTGTTCCTTCAATAGAAAGTTCTTCTGCGTACAATACAATTTATTATTCATCGTTCGAGCCACTTTAAATTAAATTCTTGTTTTTTTCATGTAAGTATTTTCATTTTTAACTCAAACTATTTTAACTTCGCCTAATCATTATTATTCGAAATTTTTTGGTTTGTATGAATTTATTCATTTGTTCCTTATCTACATAGAAGTGATTATTCTTCAAATTGGTTTAAACTTTTGAAAAATTTTGAGCTCAGAAATGTTTACTTCGATTTTTTAAAATTATTATTTATTATTAACATTTTTATTTCATATAACGTTTTCTTTATTTTTATTAATCATTATCATTCTTCCCACTATTTTAAATGATCTATTTTCTACTCTTATAACTGTTGAAAAGTTTTATACTGTCATTCAACTTTTCAATTTGTTTACTTAAAATAGTTTTGAAGAAAAGGTATAATATATATACCATTAATTTTAATGATCGAGATAACGAATGCTTGCATTTTTTCGAAACGAAAAGCATTGGTTTACATTTTTTATACGTATCTAGTTATATTATTGCAAAATTGCATATATCATGCTTTATATTATTGTTGGGATTATATGAAAAAAGAATAAATATTCCATGTTAAATTTTAAAAAGAAATCAAATTTAGCAGAAAATTTAGATTTTGAAGATCACGGAAAATTCTAGAGTATTTGATATTTTTTTACACTATTTCTCAATAAGATTAAAACAGTTATTTAACTTCACTGATTTATAGAAATTTGTCTTCAAAAAATCCTTGAAGTTGTGCTTTTCGTTATCATTCCGATTTTGAGTTGATGTTTAATCCAATCGAGAAATAAATTATTTTGATGCTCATCGAATTTGATTTTTATGGTAAATCAGCCCGAATTGCGCCAACTATTGAATTTACTTATTGATGAAAATGTCGCCATCATGTGGAGTAGTGTTTTTCTAAAAATAATTTTGAGACTATTCTCTCTCACTCTATGAGTATTTTATTTCTAATATAATTTCTAAATAAATTTTTTTTGTCAAATAATAATCCATTTTTGCAATGCAAGCCGAATAAATGAAGGTTACCAGGTAAAATCATATCTCAAAGAGGAAAAAACTATTAGCTAAAAAACGAAATAAACGGAATATATTTTACTCTTTTCTAAAAAGTTTCTTTGCAATTACGTAATGAATTAAAATTTGGTATGTAAAAAATTACTTCGGCGAAATTTTTATTACTTTTTTTTCTTCCTGTCTCTTACCTGAAGTATTTAACATTTACTTTTGTCAATCACCAATAATTTTTTCAAGACAGGAAGTTTGAAAATTCTTTTTTATGTCAAATTATTTTCAGTGCTAGTTAATCAAAAAATATTCTTTTAAGTTGTTACCATTTCCTTTTACAATAGCATATTTGACAAGAGAGAGTATTATGGAATAGTCGGAAATATATAAGGGGAATACCGAGGTTTTGGCGCTGTTTGTAGCAGCTAACGCAAGGAAAAACCATGAACTACTCAAAAAACACTATCATGATGCATTTCAACGATAATTGACAGCTTATTGTCGTATGCTTCGCTACAGAACAAAGTGTATTTTGTGATTTTCAAAAGTTTTTGCAAGATAGAGAGTTTTCGAACATTCTAACCGGATAGTAAACATGTTACCTGAACATTGTGTCAAGTATAATGTACGCTAAAATAATTGTAATTTTTAGCTTACAGTGCTTTTCCTTCAGTTTAAAGGCTCATTTTTCTCGTGCATGTCTGGTATTATGGAATACTAGGCATTTCATAATATAGAAAGCTGTATCTTCTATAAAATAACATACTCCTAAATAAAAAAGCGTTTGTGTGGATAAACCAAAAAAAAGGACAGAAGGTAGGAAGCGTCGAAACAACGATAGAAACTGAAAAGACACTCTGTTAAGAAATTACCGACTTCTTCTAGAGATGACTCCAGTATTAGCAAAGATGAATCATTCCATTCTGAAGTATTACACATAATGGACTTAATGCCATCAACTAAAGAAAAATAAGCAGACACTAAAAGTACTTTTGTAATGGAAGATTCTCTGAAAATCAACTAGGGGAAAATTTGTATTCAATGCTTCACCTGTTTTCTATGAACTGTACCGGAGCAGGGGGAAAGATTATATATTTGGGTCTTTAGTAAAGATAATTGAAGCAGAAATGACTTGCTCGTTATCTTTATTGTATGATTTTTATGATTAAAAATTACGTATTATGAAGTCTAATTAATTTTCCAATGGTTGAAGCCATCTGTTCCATGCCACCCGACTATTCCATAATAACCTTCATTTGCAACTTTTTTAAACAAATATTTTTTATAACAACAAAATAAATAGTACTTTTTTTGAGAAGTGACAATTCATTACTAAAATACTGATAAGCATCTCATGATGATTTAGAGGATTTTTATTAAAAACCTGTAAAGTTATTACTAGATATGTAAATAGTATTTCATAATACCCTCTTCACATATGTATGAAGAAATACTAGCAAAAACTAAACCATGATCATATCTTACTGTTTGATTTCATTTTAAATACAAAAATTAATTGCAAAGGTAATTCATTCAAAATTTACAGAGCAGATTCAATGAATCATTGCATCTAAGATTTTTCTTTGCAAAAAACATATAAGTATCTTAAAAAAATAATAATAATCCTTTGTTATCTTAACAATTAATAGGATTATAACTAAAATTCTTAGAAAAATGGATGGATATTCAACCTTCGATTTTAGACTTTGTCTCCAACCGTGTATTATATCCCATCTTATCGTATCTTAAGACAAACACTTCGATCAAACTTCAAGATAAGGATTTCAAATTTTTTTTCTTCGTTTTTTACAGAAGAGGTTAAATAGAGGGAAAGTGATTACTGTACAATACTTTTGATACAAATAATCTAGTTCGTTAAAAAGACGATTTAAATTATTTTGTGTGTGTGTGTATCAAAGTTTTAACTTATCTTTTTTCATTTCGATTTCCGTCTGGTCAAATTTCCTATATAATCAAGAAACGATCATTCTCCAAAAGTTAAAAAAATGTATTATTTAGTAATTTGATCTAATGAGATTACAAAAGACCGATTGAGATTAGAAAAAAATATGCTTCATCAGAAATTATATATTTTTTGCCAGTAGATATTTACTGATACACATAGAACTAAACTAATAGTAGTTTACATTTCTTCACTATCTCTACATTTTATTTTATTTTTTAAATTGATAGAGAGAGAAAATCTGTCAAGTATGAAACTTAAAGTTTCAAAGTAGAAAGGGTAATTTTTATGAAGAAACAGCCTTTTAAAGAGGAAGGATTACTGAGTAATATCTCATATTGTAATATTTTATGTAAAGATCCTTTTTTTGTGTGATCATTGTGTATTTTTAAGTACACATAGAAACATACATTTAGAAAAAAAATGCTCTCAAAAGAATTATTTTCTCATTCATACACTTTAAATGTATTACTGGAGACATTTTCTGCGGTTAATTGCAAACATTCAAATTACAAAATCCATTTTTACAAATAATTCCACACTTTTTTGGAACACAATAATTGATAAAAGTTTAACGTATATTATTACATACTAGATGAGAATTAGGCTTTTCCAGTCATAGCTATTAATACAATATTGGGAATTTTAGAATAATTAAAAAATATATTGTGTTTTAAACTCTTTTTTTATCATTATTCTATAACGCTGTTAAATTTTTGGATTTATCCACTTTGAATAGCTGAAATCATGTATAATGTGATGAATCTGAGTATTTGTTACTGTTTCCATCTTCATTCCAATAAGCCCAAAATCATTGGTATTTTGCATTGCTAATGTTGGCTAAGCAAACACGACTTCCATGGTCTCTTAAGTGTTACTCATTGATTTTTCAATTATGTTAATAATAGAAATTTCCTTCGAAGGCCCAATAAGTTACAGTCTATAAGCTCACATGAAAGGTTTATAGGAAGTAAGATGTTTTACCTTCCGAACTATTTAAATACAGATTAAATACTTTATCTCAGGGCTTTAATTTTTTATCTCGATTTTCAGAGACTCATATATGATAATAAAACATTCGGAATGTAAGCCTTTGAGATTTCATTAAATCATGAACCTTGATGTGAATAGAGTTTTTCAAATGAACATTCAATTATATGAATTTAAATACAAAACTTCTGCAACTCTTGTTTGCACTATCATCACATTTTTTAACTGGTATTGAGACATCAACGTAAGACAAGTTAATGCAAAGTTATCTAATTTCTTTAGTATTTTCTAAATTCTAGAACATTTTTATATTTAAATTAACTTCTTTTAAAAATTACTTTTGTTGTATTGCATACATAGTATATTGATAGGATATACTGTGGATTGATGTCAGTTGAATGATAGCATTCATGCGGATGTCCGGGTATGCATAATTGAAAAAAGGCCTTATCATCCATGAATTAAGAAATTAGGCTATAATCATATATTCGATAATTCTTATCATTCTGTGGAAAGCATAAATCTTTCAAAAAATCATGAAGTCACTATTCCAAAGAACAGGCCAGTTCTGCGGACTCTGATCTTGATAAAGCAATGTGTGCTAAAGGAAATTACGTTCCGAAAGGTTCTATCACTGCCCCGGTTCGTTACAGAGAGAAAGAGATAGCGACACATAAAAAAATTCATATTTAGTTTATCTTTTTGGTTTACCGGGGTGAGCGATTTGAAGAAAACTTTGCTCTGAAGATCAGATAATTGATATAGCTACGCAAGATTAAACTTTGCTTAACACGTGTCCTCATTAAAAAAGTAAATAACATTTTATCATTTTTATTCCAATTAATTCAATTATAGGGGGAGTCATTGATTTTCATTTAGAGAGGATTAGATCTTAAAAATAAGAATATGTTAAAATATGATCTCAGACTTCTTCAATCAGTTCTCAAAACGAAAAACTGTTTTCAAATTATATAATATATTAGTAGAATACCCGTAGTAATATCTCAATTTGAAAATGTATATGTGTGAAATCTATAAACATCGCTTGAAATATTCATGCTGAAATACTAAATATACAAGAAATACTAAAATGGCAATGAAACACAAAATTTCAAAGAGATTTTATGAGTCAACTTCGAGGGAAATAAAAATAAGATATAATTACACGAGAAAATTTTTAACTGATCAAGTTATATAAATGCAATTTCAAAAAAATAATTCCGAGAGATTTTCATAAAAATTGCATAATGCGCTTAAGTACATTGCGTAAAGTACGATGATTATTTTTAAAGTAATAATAAAGAGTAATATTCATATTTAAAGTAATATAAAGTATTATAGCTTCACAAATTTCACGCACAAGTAAACATGTGAGAGTGCATCGGCTATTTGAAGTATTAATGAAAGCTTTTACTATTGATTTGTGGATTATATTATATAACTGTGAAATATGGCCCGTGATTTGGTTTTTGATGACAAGGAACAGTTCAGCAAACGGCATTAATCATCGGATATATTACAAGTACTGCCCAAACGAATTTAGTGACAAAACAGTTCATAATTAGGAACAATCGTTCAAAGGCTGGCGGTACAATGTCCATGTTGTATCGCGAGCAGGTCGATTACTCCGTGATAACGGATGATTAGGGTCGTTTAGTTCAGTGTTCCGCAACCCCCGGTCCGCGGACTGGTACCGGTCCGTGGATCACAAATACTACCGGTCCGAAAAGAAACATTAAATTATTTCTCGTTTATTTACTGTGGTATATTTTTCTTAGGTTTGGGCTACTTTTTATGAAAATCACTTAATATTCCTTGTTAAACCCCTTTATATTCATTTTTGGTGGCTATATTTTATTCAGAAGTCGCACATTGGGGCCATACTTTAGAATAAAATTAAATCAAAACAGTCTAAAATATGGGCAATCAACATCCTCCCTCAGCGGGCCGTACTAATTGTAAACGTTGACCGGTCCGGTGATAAAAAGGTTGCAGAGCACTGGTTTAGTTGACGCAGAATTCATGAAAATTCCCAGTTCACAATTAACAATTTAACGCTGGATTATCACATGTATCAAGAGCAATGCTATGAAAAACAGTTTATGAAAACCTGGGTTAAGAACTTCTGATGAATTCCAAGACTGGTTTTTGAGATACATCAAAAAAGCATGACTCATACATTGAAGATGGGGATGAACTGTTGGATGAACATTGTCACAGGGGGCGAAGTGAGTATCTCACAAGATTTCAACATTTAATGACAATCTATTGAGTGGTGACACATGACATCTCCAGTCAAAGTGAAAAACAAACATAAATTCTTTATACGCAAATTAATAACAAAAGTGTTTTTGTGACAATGTTTGACATTGATGAAGACATGAAAAAAAAGTGTTTGTAGTCAAATTAATTTTTAAAGTAGACATAGAAACACTTGTGGGACGATCCAATATTTAAACACGTATTATTTTTATTTATTTATTTTTGCGTGTTAATAAGTTTACTCCAGCTCGTAAGCAAAAGTTTCACAAACGTGTTTTACGATCATTCTCCGGACTTCAAGCCTACAAATTAAACTTCAATAAAAGAATTATTTTACTATTTTACATCAGACAACAATAGGAATAATACTTTAAGAATAATTTTGAGTCCTCTCCACATGTCTTCGGAAAAGCTTTCCACCTGGCAATATGTTCTTGGATCTTGAATAAATGATACAAAATATGTTGTGAAAGTTAGGAAAGAACTACAAGTTATGTTGAATTTTTCATATCCTGTAAAAATTTATGGATAACTTCTTATATATAGAGAGAAAGATGGTTCATATGTTATACAAATCATACGTATTTAATATAAATAAACTATTACACACGTATCCATCTAAACGTATCCTTCATTAATATGAATTTATTAAGTATTGGAGTAGTTTTCCTGAAGTGAAAGAATACCAAATCTAAAGGATTTTTCTAGGAAGCTAATCCTAATCCGTTTTGGAGTTTCATTATTATTATTGAGCATTAAGAATAAAGAAATTCCATTGCAACATTCACAGAGAAGCGAGTATTTCAAAAGGCCCTTTTTTTTATAGAGACTAAAATAAAATTACAGGAAGTGAGATTAATTTATTGCCATTAGCCAAGTATCATATAACCATTCATATTTAATCAGTTTTCTCTCTTGTCCCATCGATTCCTAACTGAAAAGGCAATGATCTCAACTGTACTTGTCTAAAGCAGAACGCGATAGAATTTTTTTGCATATTTAATTTTTCAAGCAAAATTGTGTGACTTAAAACGTTATAAGAATAAGACAAATAAGTAACATATGAAAACTAGATTATATATCCAGATAACAAATATGAACTAAACTTGCTACAAATTACTCAAGTACATGAATTAAAATTCGCTCAAAATTAAATCATAACTAGAACAATTAAATAAAAGATCCCTTTGTAAATTGTTCCTTCACCTGCCATTCATAAACATTTTCATTTACAAATTAATTGATAAGAAAAAAATGTATTTATGTGTAAGAGATTACACAAAAATGATGATTTTGTTTTGTCCAGAGAATGCGTTGTTGCGCTTCAAACAGCGTTTCCACCGCCACTGAAACGTCCATGCCTCTTACTGCCCGCCCGCGCCCGTCCTGCCCGATTGCGGCAGCCCATTCTGTATCCTTAAACAACACTTTTAATGAAATATTACAGAAACAAGAATGGATTGGAGTATGTCTACAGATAATTTGAACCTTTTTTTTGTGTGTGTATGTGTGTTACCTGATAGATGAATTTTAAGTAGAGAATGTTATAAATTAGGAAAATTAAATGATTTGCGCGCTAATGACAAAACCTGCAGTCCCTATGAATTGTCTAAAAATTGTCTTCTTCGCGACATTTTTCGACATCTTTTTACCCTAAGGGAAAAATAATTTGAAAAATTTAGATAAACACTCACATTATTATTGTATCTTTTTCATATGTATATGTCTCTTTCCGGGTTTTTCAAGTGCATGGCTAACAGATTTATCATTAAAAAGTATGTCGTCTACAGATTGAACACGAGAAATTGTGTCGTGAAGTTTGTTGGAACTGATAATTCGCAATCTTAAATTAAAAAAAATGAGGGCACGCACTTCTACATTGAGAAGCAATACAAACTATAGTGAAATACTTGATGATAAAAACTTTTTTTCGTTAGTTCTGAATAATTTTTGGGGGAGATTACTAAATTACGGTCGAACCTTCATATTACAAACTTCTATATTATGAATATTTTTCTATATAGTGAACTTTTTCCTGGAACCAAGGACATTTCACGAATTTCTTCGTAAAATAACCTCCCTATAGCGAAGTGAATTTTCTATGTAACGAACTTTTTCTCTTGTGTGTGTGATTCAATTTTCTCTCTCTCTATTTTTAAAGTATTTCTAGACATTTCAAACTATTTTCTCTTTTACTACATTTTATGGTGCTCGTAAATCTTGAACTAGTTTAATTAGGTGCCTATCTCCCCGAAAGCAGTAGAATTCTGGGCGTTTCATCCAAGAAGTGCAACCTGTAACCCCCATTGTCCAGAAACATCCCCTTGCACCCTCAGCGAAGCTGTCTCGTGTCCTTGAGTAATGTTCATTGATCAGTCGTACTGGTTCTTGTGGCTTGAAAACGTTAAAACTTGCTTAACGTTAAGTGCTTGAGTATATCAAAGATAAAGATTTAATTATTCAGGAAGTATATAAAGGCATCTAGAAACTTTCCTTGCAGTTTCTCTTTCTTTCTTTTTTTTTTTATTAGTAAGATATATAAAATAAATTTATATTAATTTACAAAAAGGCGTGAGTAATTACTTTTTAAAAAAATATATAGTCTTTATGAGTTTAATATTTGTTTTGTATTCTTTATAAAGAAAACTGAAAGATGAAACTCTACATAACGAATTTTCCATATAACGAACTTTTTTTTCCCGGATTTAGCGACTTCATTATATAGAGGTCCGACTGTATTTTTCTTCTATTGAATACGCAAAATTTTCACAAGAAATATAATTTTTTACTTTCTTTCAGCTTAAATATTAATAAGTTGTTGCTATTGGTGTTACTGCACATTAAATTCTTTTATACTCATCAAAGAGTTATTAATTTATTAACTCTTTTAATATGTACTTTATTTGAGATCCTATTCGTTGTGTGTCTGCAAAAAATATGATATAAAGGTTTAGTTTTTTGTGTTATTCCTCCAAAATGTTGCAGTCATATGTTTTTTTTTTAAAAAATATTTTCTTATTATTCAGATGTGTTAGGTCACTTCACAAAAATCAGTAAAAATTAATTAATTCTTAAATTTATAGGAAAATAAGGTATAACTCATAATTCTAACGTAATTTAAAATTTTTACTAATTTAACTAAATTAGAAGTATTTTAGAGCAGTCGCGAAACTATGGGAGCAGCATGCATTATTTAAAGGCAAAAGTGTTTACTACAAATCGCAATTTCTCATAAGTGTAAATTACAACACGAAATTAGATTTCTGAAAAATCTATTTGTTTCACACATATTAATAACATCAAATGTTATACACATCAAATGTTTTATCCACACATATTAATACTAAATAAATAAATATTTTAATGAGATATCTTTTGTGTGTCAAAAAAAATTAGTTTTTAAAAAATATTCATTAATTTTCATGTTTTTGGAAGCTTTTCCTACGTTACTCCTCGTGTGAATTTTTTAAAGGAAAACTACTCGAAATTTTTACAAATGCTTTCATAGGGAAGCATTTGTAAAAATTTAGGTAGGGAAAATGCTGCGTAAAGTGGTCCCCTTAAAGAAACAGTTTTTTTTTTAAACTTTTTCTTCAATTTCTTATGAGAATCGAATGGATTGATGGATCAGAGAAGTTAGTTATTATTTCTCTTTTTCATTCATCATATTCTTTTTTATGTGATAATTTTCGTTAAATCTTGTTGGTATTTAACTGAAAAACAAAATTTGAGATTTTCAGAGAATATTTCTTAATCTCACCTTCCGTCAGACATACGTCATCTCTGGTTTATAAACAACGAAAACAACAAGACGTCATTTATTTATTCTTTTCAACACTTTTCACATCATCACTTGTTTTTTAAAAGAAGTGACGTCGGGAGCTCTCCCCTCCCCTTCTCTCCCCTCGAATTAGGAGTGCATCCGATTCCATTTGTCCGTTCCCACTAACAAGTTCAAGGCTAACGGGCGATAAACTGTATTAGAGGAAAAAGTAAAAATGCCGCCACTAAAACTAAAAAACACACTTGAAGGCTGTTTGAGAAGTACATACTAGCGGATGTATCAGCATCTTTCAAAACTCGTGAATCCGTTCGACTATGATAAGCAATTGAGAATTGGGGAGTGCAAGATAGCACGCCAAGGAGTCGTCTTAATGAGGACACTGATGGTCCATTATAAAGATGAGTTGTTTACGGAAGTCAATCATTTCAGATATTTTTTTTAACTATCATAGTTGATAGTTAAAAGATTAGACGCAAATTCTCGGAAATGAAACGCATGAAATATTTTTTTTTTTTATGAATATTTTAATTCACCTTTAGACAGTTTATCTTTGATTGTGCATGTAACAGAGCAGTCTTTAAGTTTTTATGATGTAAAATAATCTATAAGAGTGCATTGGATGTGTTAATCTGCAAACTTAATCTCATTTTTATTTTACCCTACATGTATGATTTTCTGAAATGAAGATGATTAGTATATCTATATTAGCATAAATATATTGCGAATGTTTCGTTGAATAGATAAGAGATTTCGTAGAATTAGCGAGACAGACCATTGAGAGTGAGTTGGAGAGTTTATTCTACCGTACCGTTTTATAATGGGAGTTATTGAACTTTAAATCCACTGAACCTAAGACCCCTCAAAAGATACGATGTTGAAATTCGGGGGAAATGGAATTATATTTATCAAGCAGGGACTTTTTAAGGCATGGACCAACTGGGCCAGCGCCTGGTTTCGCGGGGCCCCTCGACTCGGTCTCAGTAAGATGATGATCCGAATAATTTTAATCGTCAAATGTTACTCAGATATATTCTTCGAAAAACTGGGAATTTCGAGCTATATGCCAACTGGCAACAGTAGTAAAATTACATTATTATGTTATGTCCGTTGTCCGTGTGTCTATATGACTAGGCTTACCACCATACACCCCCTACACGAAAGTCGGCAGTCGGTCCAGTTTGCTTGTGAGATTATGAATCACGCACATTCATTTGTTGCGGGTTATATTTTGTACATCTGACTACGTATGATATATACCTGGGAGGGCGAATCAGTGGCACGCGCGCCATTGATGGCACGCGACACAATATTTTGAGCTCCCCAGCAATCAAAATGGTTTGCATTTTTTTTTTTTTTCAAAATAACTAAGTTCACAATGAAGTATTACGAACAAACGCGAGTGATCGGCCGCGGGGAGGCTGGGAGCACACTGGTTTGATACTGTCTTGCCTTAGTTACGGGGGCGTAAACTACCGCCGTATCAGCCGTATTAATGATACAGGAACCCCAAGCGACAGGAGCCCCAACACGTGTAAGCAAAGAATTGTAAAGTAGTAAGGGAGACCTGAAAAGAGCCCCCAAGGAATTTTCGATACATTGCCCACTCGGGACCAGCTACGCCAGTGCTTAGTTATTTCGTGAACTACAATTGCTTATGATGCAGAATTTGTCTACGCATAGCATAATCAATTTCGTTGACACAACTGTATTTTAAAGTTTATTTGTGTTATATTTATGATTTTTAACTGTTATTTAACATGGCTAGTTCAGCAAAAGAACAAAAAGTACAAGACAGTAAGTGCAACAGAGAATTTCAAACTTGGTGAATCTAGAAAAATGGCATTATTAAGTAAAGGCGACAAAGCGGTGTATGTTTTATGTTCTGGAACATTTGTATGCAGAACATCATCTGTAAAATGGTATTTTGAAACAAATCACAAATCCTATAGTCAAAAAAGTGAACCACAGCAAAAATGATTAATTGCTTAGAAACCTTTTGGCAGATGACTCCAATTCAGTATGTATTCTACTGAAAGTATAACATCTTACAATCCTAATATAAGTTATTTGTCACCCAATCTGCAACAGCAGAAGTCACATTAGTATGTTACTTTAATTTGAATTACAATATTACTAAAACATTTACAACTATAGGTATTTTTTGTAGTAAATAAATAGTTTTGAATTGTTAGTATTTATTTTTATTATTTTCCCAATAATCACATGTCAAAATTATTTGACGGCACGTCCATATCTCATTTAAAACTTCTTCAGAAAAATGGCTTGTTGATCCATAAAGATTCTCTAACCCTGATATATACTATCAATTTAAAAGGGTCATAGTTGGAGCATACTTTTTCCTAGGGGGCCAAGGGCCTCAGGTAGTCATAAAATGTGACTGCTATCAAGTAATATTGTCATTTTCTGTAGTACTGGAATTTTTAAAATATTTCATCTTTACTCTCTCTATTAATTCTTCCATTTATTAAAACAGAGATACCTAAATGACTTTTGGAACATAGATTACTAGTGATAGTGATAGTACTGTGACAGAACAAAAGTAAATTCCTTTAGTTCCTATCATAAATATTTTGCAATAATTTTTATGTATTACTTATAATCAATGTTAATAGAGAAATTATTTATTGCATTTCCGAAGTCTGATTTTACTGCTATTGAGGAAAAATTTTTAAAATAATAGAATGCAAGAAGTTTTAATATGTAATTCATTAGTCCTTCTCACTTCAGTATACTAATTCTGTTCAACGTGGTATATCAGGTTATTTAAAAATGCATAGTTATCTTATTGCGATGTGTCTTTGAATATATCAATGATAATATCTTATATTTTTGTATGTAGTCTCATTCAAACCATAAATGAATGATTTTTTGTATTCAGGTAAATAAAAGATATAAAAGAAATAAAAAATTACGTTTTAATTTTTCTTTATTTGTTATACAGACGTATTGTGATTTAATTTATTGATATAAGTTTTAATGTAAGAGAGTTTAGTATATTCATTCTATTAAAATGCATTCGGACTTGATTATGGGCTTGTGAACTGTAAAATGCTGTAAAAAGATCTTTAGAAACTATTTAACTCTAGAATAACTAGCTATTTATTTTTACAAAAAAAAAATCTCATTATTCACATGTTTTAGGAAAATTATTTTTAAGAAATTAAAAAAAAAATTTCATTAATTTAAAAAAAAATTCAAATGAGCGAAATGGCTATACCCTACGGCAATAACGTTTAGATCACATGATCTTTTTAGGATGCAAGGATGACCATGTAAATAACAAATATCGTGACTGGTAAGAAGAAAATTAAGATATTAAATGTTATATTGGTAATATTTTACAAAAAAAAGTATTCGTGTTAAGGCAGTTCCTCCAACTGAAACTTTTACAATACTATATTTTATACCGCTGTTTTGAATCTGGATGTTCAGGTCATTGTTTTATATTGCCACACCTAATGATCAGTTGAGGGTTTCTTGCAACCCTACTTTGACTTGTCTTTTAGTTCAGTTTCATTGGATGGTCTCCCATGCTTTAATATCTATACTTTCCCATAAAAGCATTTTCAGTTATAAATTAATTTTGAGCTTATAATTTCTTATATTTATCTTTTGCTCATGTGCCTTTGTGTGTTCTGTTACACGATATTCAAGAATTTATAATTATGTGGTCTAAGAAATGGTAAAAACACAGAACCCCCAAAATAACACTTCTTCGGATTTTGTTAATATTTTGTACCGTCCAGGTAGGCTGTCTAAAAATGATCCACACCATTCATATACTTATTATCAGGACTTCGAACTGGAACTGAACCGAAAACCGTAAAAAAACATTATTTTGATCGGAATGAGAACGGGAAATTAACCGGGGAAAAAAACATCGTTTTATTTCGGTTCGATATATTTCAGCCATTTTGCTATTGTAACCAACTTTTCAATGTTTTCTAATTTAACATGTACATTGCTTCTCGACTTCCTGTTTTGAAGTTCACTCAGAGGCATAGCAGAGAATGTTAGGGTCCCCCTGTAAAGTCAGGTTTTGTGCCCCAAGCCAGAGCTTACAAAGGGTTCTTACTTGGCATCAGTTAGAATTTGCCCCCTCCCCCGCAATGCGGAGGTATACGTTACGCTATTGTGTTCACTAGTACTTTTCTGTTTCAGTTTCGCATGAAACTGCAAGTAGAATGCAGATTGAATTCATTTGAAGAATTAGAAGTATAGATGATTTTTTTAAGAAAAATATCAGTCTGAGTAAAATTTTTCGCATCTCAACATGCGATCCTCCACGGATGTCTGTATAGACTATTTAGATAGAAAAACAAGATTCATAAACCTAGTTGTCAAATACGATTTTAATAATCGATGACAATGCCTATGCTCACCGTTCTCTGCTCATTGTGTATATAGTACATGCTGGTTAATTGTATCGATTCACATACCAATTAAAAAAAGAATAGAATCTTCTAAATTTTTATAGAATTGCATTTTTTGTTTCTGATAAAATTAAATTTTTAGTACAAATAAGAATATACATAAATATAAAAATTATTTTTTCGGAATTGAGCCGAAAAACCCTTATTTTCGGGAAAATGAAAACCGGAACTGATTCATGCTGGAATATACGAATACATTTATTATTGCCATCCCAATTCGATTAGGCATTCGTTATTCTATAAAATAGCTAGTTAAATCGTAAAATTCTACTTTAACTGAAATATCGAGTTATTTCATGAAGTACACAGTGTTATTTCAGAAAATGACTGATTTCACGCTTTAACACAGTAACATAAACACCAAACACTTTCGTTGACTGGCACAGTTATAAAAAAATCTTCCATTTCCTTTAAAACAAGAACAAAACAAATTTTTAGCTCAAGCCATGTAAGGATAAGAATGTTTACTGCACGCTGTGTAAAGCTTTCAGTAGCATGAGCACTGACTTTTTCCATAACTGCTACATTGGCTCTTAAATACGTTCCTTTTTTTTTATACGATGTGTAAATGCTTATTTATGTTTTTAAGGAAAATGAACTTTTTAAAATTGCTTAGTTTGATTTAGAAATTTGTTCTTAGGTGCACAGAAACAAATTGACGATTTTGAGGAATTTTTTTTTATTTCAGTTATTTTTTAATTGGCTGCTGTATTTCTAATTGTTAAATGCATTTTGTGCATAATAATAGAATTATATTAAATAGATCAACTGTAGATCCAATTTTAAATTATATTAAGACTAACTTTTAATAAGAATGCAAAAGTGAGTTCAAAATCTTATGCAAAATGAAATAATATAAATTCTGTTACTCTGAAAACATTTAGCAACCAAAAATTATCGCTACATTCAATTTAGAGAATTAAAAAAAATTATTTTGTTAGAAATCATGCATTTTATCTCTAAAATGTCTTAAACATGGGGACAAATGCTTAAATATATGCATGTGTACGGGATTATTGATTAAGATAAGCTAATATTTTTATAAACCTTCTCAATATTGAGAAAAATATTTATCTTGAATCTCATTATCTCATATTCTTATCCCAAAATTTTATGTTCATCTCAATGAAGGATCTGTTTCTTGTTTGTTTTAGTTTGTTTATAAATTTTGCATGTGAATTCTTTGAAATATTACCTGTTTTTGTTAATTATCAATTCGTTATCATTTATTTTTAAAAATTCAGCTCTATGGGCTTATGAATGTATAAGTTTTGAGACAAGCTTGCTTACATTTCTTTTAACAGACTACCCCCAATGGAATCATAAGACATCGTAAAAAAAAATTAAAAAGATCCGAACTTCCTGAAAAAAATTTTTTTGATAATTCTCCTGTTCCACTCAATGCAGAATTTTTGATTTCCTTAAAACTTTTATATGACCTTGAATTTCTTGAAAATGTATCTTATTTTCATTTCAAAGTTTGATACTTCTCCCATTATCAATATGAACTTTGTATACTCACGAGATTAACGTATTTTCATTTGATAACTTGAATATTTACAACGCTCCTTAATGAGAGATGTGTAATTTGTCAGTCATTAAATTTCCTCATATTGATCTTTATTTTTATGCCATCAATGTGATTAAAACAGAAATTGAGAAGTAACTCGAAAAGTCCAGTTATTAATGCTGTTAAAAGTTGTGCCTCGCATATATCCTTGGCTTTGACCTTGTTATCGATATACCCTGTAAGCAAAAAAAAACACATTATAAATTGTTTTTTTATTCATTAATGTATCAATTTCTTGTTCTTATTATGCAATCATGATCATTAAGTACTGTTTATGTTATACTTTTTTATTGGATAGTACCTCAACGTTTTTATAAATCTCTGGATTCCTATCTTTGTCACTTATATAATAACACGAAAATAGATCGAAATTATTTGTTATGGCCTACAACGGCAAATTCAGGGCAGGGGCTATGGGGCTACAGACCCCCCACACACACACAGCTCTACGCACTTACGAATATATAATATGAACATTAATGTTCATGAGCTATTCAACAAATGTGGCCAAAAGAACCGTCGCATGAATACAAACGTATAAATCGGTATTACTTTCTAACCTGTTCAGCTTAGTGTGTCAATGTAGGTATTCTATATTTACATCATCATAATTAGGCTTTTAAAGTATAACTTAGATTTTTCTTTTAGTTTGCTTAAACACCTGATGTGTAAATTAATGATAAGGAAAAGCTTTGGAAAATTTAGAAACGTTGCGACGATACAAATTTTTATGTGTGTGGGGGTGGGGGTTCAATTTTAGAGAGTTTCGTGATTTATATATATATAATACACATTATTCTCAAATAACTTTGAGCCTTTGACTAATTAAATTAACACAGAATTGTAAATAAAATATCTATTTGAATATGATCTATATATAGCTGATAATTCAGGTTCAAATACAAAGGGAGAGATCAGTATTCGAAGCTAATGAGAGTGGCTGCGGTAGCCGAGTGATGATGGCCGCGAACTCGTGGTTAGTTCTGTCGGAATGAATGAGTGAATATTAACGTCGCACTCTCTGTTCACTACATGAGGGCTTTTGGCGACGGACCACGTAATTTTGAACCATGGTCAAGTGACGTGGACGACACCTGAGCTGGCACCCCCTCTCCTAACCTACCACACCACACCAACTGGAGGAGGACGTTTCAGCTCTCGACAGATTTAACGTGCATCGCTGCCCTACACGACGGGTCTTTAGTGTACTGGGCTCGAACTCATGACATGCCTGACATGATCCGATACCTTGACCACTGGGCTACCGCAGCCTTAGTCCTGTCGGAGTCGTGGGCTCTAGACCTGTGTAGAGAGGATGATGCACGTTAATTCTGTAGATGCCCAAAGTCCTCATTGTTGGCTTGGTGTGGAAGCTTGATAAGTGGGATACCAGCTCAGATATCTTTGTCACCATGACTCGAAATTACCACAGGTCCTGTTTGTTGATAAAAACAATCAATCGTGAAGATGCCTTTTTTTCTTTCAAATAGTTCTTAAAATGCAAAAAAATTCGACATTAAAATCAAGGTAAAATAACAAATATTCTGTAAAATAAATATTCATTAGGCTTAGAAATTAATTCTACCTTTTAAAAAGCTTCACACTTTATATCCGAATTTTTTAAAGAAAAAATAAGTAACATAGGGAAGAAAAAAAAAAAGAAAGAAAAAAACGACATTCTGCAAAATCATTTTGGATTCTTAGGTGACACGATTCCCCACTTAAAGATGTTTGTAAACATTGAATCCCCAACCCACCCCCTCCATCTTATTGCGCAACTCACTCGGAGCAATGTTTTTATTATTTTTACGGATATCCTTCAAGGTCTTCGTTTCCAGCATACACACCGCATGAAGTCGCACGCCATGAGAGTAGCACTCTCGTTGCACGTGAACACTAACACAAAGAAAATTTGATAATCATTAAGATAGAGGCCCACCGACGGTTCGCTGCGCAATATTCAGCAAACGAAACTTATTCATTAAATGTTGTTGAAAGAGATGTCGACTCATGCTGATAAAAAAAATGTCGCGCGATGTCGTTTGAGGTCATTTAAGGTGTTTTGTTAGCATCGTTTTTGATAAGCACTGGCTATCTCTGTTCTCTCTCTTTTTTAAAATCATTCATTCCACTTGAAAAATGAAACTACTGGTTTTCATAATTGTAGCACTTAGAAAATTATATATTGTATGTGTGTATAAAAATGTATATGTATCTCTATTTATATGTATCAGTGGTTCTCAAACTTTCAATACTTGCGACCCAATATTCACAATCATAATTTTCCTCGAGCCCCCTCCATACAGTAAGAATGTATTGAATTCAATAATACGATACTTTGATGCTAAAGCTACCATAGGATTTAAATCTTTTAAGTTCCACACGCGCATATAAACGTCTCGCTCAGCTAAGACGTTATTTTCCCCGGACGTATATATATATGTCTGTCATAAGTACGATCTTTTCTGTGCACTGCTATCCATAAAATTATTCCGAAGGCTTTGGAATGCAATAAAAGGACAGTATTTGCGAAGGATGTACTTACATTTCAGAGGATTTGCTTATTTATTCCTTTTCTCCCACCCCCTTTCCTCCCTAATACATCACTCTGTCGAGAGCTGAAACGTCCTCCCATTGGTGTGGTAGTTAGGAGAGGGGGTGCCAGCTCAGGTGTCGTCCACGTCACTTGACCATGGTTCAAAATTACGTGGTCCGTCGCCAAAAGCCCTCGTGTAGCTGAACAGTGCGACGTTAATATTCAATCAATCAATCAATCAATCAACCCTAATACATCACATAAGCACCCCTACGTGAAAAACGGTGGCATTGGGGAGCGAATCGCATAACTTTTAATTGGCAGTTTTAAGGGATTAATTATAAACCGCACAAATTATCAGGATAAGTATTAATTTTTCTATGTGGTTTTATATATGACACAAAACCATGGGATCACTGGTACTAATTATACTTGTTCTGAACTTAGTATTGTTAAATTAATTATGAAATACGTTGTGCAGTACTGTATTATTATAAGTGTATTATATCAGTGTAAATGTGTATTCTGTTTTTTATTATGTCAGAATTCATTTTTTGTTTGTTTACTTTTTTACTTTAAATTAGAGTAATTTTTCAAAATAAGCTTTTGTTTTCGACTTTTCAATGTGCTCGCGCCCCCCAAGGGAGGAGCACCCCACAGTTTGAGAAACGCTAGTATAATCAATAATTATATGATAAATTATTAAATTGCCGTAAAAATCTAATAATGTGAAGCAATAAATAAAAATATAGCAAGACTGTAAAGGTCAAAAATAAATCAGCCTGAATAGTATAATAAAAAATACTTCGCCTTAAGAATTAAGATTGTATGGTTAAACAGAGTTTAAAGGTCAGCCAGCCTTTCCTTATACTTCCCTAAAACATTAAGCTGTAAGGGGGAGAAAATAATCTACCAATACGATTCCATAAATTCTAAAAATAATAATCAAAGTACAGAAGAATATAAGTCTAAAAGACTAAAACTAAGTTTCCAATGCCATATACCAAGTTAAAAAATAAATAAATAAATAAATCTACAAATTTAAACCAGAAAATCAAATAGCTAAATAAAATAGTAAAACTAGGTAGAAATAACGCCTCATAACGGAACTGTAACAGTATAATGTGTTTGCGTGCGTGCGTGTAACAGTCATAAATTATAAAAAAGGGGGTTAATACTAAATCCCAATCATAGATACTTTTTTATTTAAATATAAAATCTGTTAAGGTATCCGAACACGTTCGGAACTTTTTGAAAAAATAACATATTTAAACTTTACAAATGTTTTTTAATGACTCAAAATACCAGTAAATACTAATATTTAAACAACAATATTTAAAATAAATTGCCTAAATTTCACAAAAATCATAATTATAAGTGAAATTTTAGCAATATTTTTGCAAAACTTCAAAGCAATTAGATGAAAAAGTAATAAATTTATATTAGTAAAAGTATTACCAAAACAAATTACATGCATTTATCTAGAGAATGTATTAAAATTTTAACGTTTTATTAAAATTTGATACTTTTAGAGCTGATTGAGTAAACATTATAAGAAAAGTCACATTCTTTATGAGACCATTATTTAAATAACAAACCCTAACTCAAAAAATATTCATACAATAAGAAATATTTCAGTACATTCTCTAGAAAATAGCACATAAGTAGCAGGTTCAAAAAGTCTTATAGCAATGCATTTGTAATATTTTGAGTAATCAGACTCGCCATGATAGATTTCGAACAATTTAAATGCCCACTTCTGGTAGATCAAAGACCCACTTCGGTTTTTATAACATTATAAATTGATTGTAACTTGGCCTCTAGGAAGCGTAGAAACAAAATAAAGTATGTTTTGTAAAGCCAAAAGATAGCTCTATTTAATAAAATAAATAACAAAAGTATCTGTCTTGACCGAATTTGGTCATTTTCAACGTGTTCGGATACCTTAAATTTAGAATGGACTTATAATCAAGATAAATCGGAGAGGTGGCATTAAAACGCAAGAAGAATTGAAAAGCACGATAAGGTAGTATGCTGCATCCTTGTGGAACGTATTCTAGAAGAAAGAATAATTTATTTATGAAACTCTGATAGTTGAATCTTAAAATAATGATTCTCTCCTCTTTGCTACGGCAAAAAAATTTTCTAATCTCAGCCAAGGTCTAAATTAGATATTTAAGAAAAAGATTAACATCTGAAAACTCGATTTCTTAAAATAAGAGGTAAATTATGAAAAGAAACTAAATATAGAAATCTAGTTTCAAAGAAGGAAATAAGTAAATAGAATTAATTCTTTGACCAAAAAAAAAAAAAATGTGATGGGAAAAAAATCGAAGCGGGAGTGCTTGATGAATGTATAAGAATAGTTTACTCCAAATTAAGATAGGTGAATAATTTGTTCTAAAAAGAAAGGAGAAATGTTGCAATTTACGGTATTTATTTCTAAAAAAGAAGTGTTTTTCCATTTGTAAAAGCTTTCAACAAATAAGTACTCCATTTGCAAACTTTTTTTTAAATTGTTCTTTTAAAACATTTTTAAAAATGCGAAGTGTTTCCCATCAAATTTTTTCCAATTTTTCTAACGAAACTATAACGAACGATGTATAATCAAACAGTTAAGAGTGAATTGGTACTTATCTTTTGCATAGAGAAAAAAAAATATGTATAATAGAATTTTTTTCTTTAAAAAAAAAAGCATGCACCGGCCTTGTTAATTTTTCCCTAATTTATTTTTACCGTCATTCTTAAAAGTTACAAAGTTCCTTAAGTTATTTTTGAAATAACATTATACGTTTTCTGCGCAGTCAATATATAGTTAACCCTAGGCGACGCAAAACTTCATATTATTTTGATGTTCATAACAATACGCAGAACGAACTTCTGTGTGTGTGCAGCGTAGAAATTCGAAATATAAAATGAATAACAAATTCACAGAACGGTCACGGTCACCTCGAACGAAACCGAAAACATTTTCTCTAGAGAAACATCTGAAAAGAATCAAGGTCATCATTTCTACGCCTCCGATTAACATATTGAAGTAAGTTTTAGCGTCACACACCCTTCTTTTTAACACTCCTAAAGAATCATTTAATATTACATCATAATATTTTTTTTCGAAAATATTGGAACACAAAGCAAAACTGTAAACGAAAAAACTGTTATTCTGTTATGATGTAATATAAAGTAGTAGAATCAACTTGTTTTCGCCTGTCTTCTCTATTAAGAGGAAAATAATAAGATTCTTTTAAGAGAAATTAACAAGTCGTTTCGTGACATAGTGTTTGCGATGGTTTTCTAAAGGCCACTAAAATTACGTCAAGAAATTTATTAGGTACGTGAAATTTTTAATTTTCCTGCATTATTTTACTTATAAGGTGAATGTGAAATAAGATATTACTATAGGGGGAAAAAAAGGAAGTTAATTTGCATCTTTTTACTATTTTATTACTGATTACTGCAGATGAAGTTTTTAATGAATTTCAGTAATGGGAAAATTATATATATACTGATACACATGTATACAATTTTAGCATTTTGATAGTTCTTACATATTTCCAAGTAAATAGATTAGGGTTTCATGCTATGGGATTATGGGATTTTATATTTTCAAAAACTTATTTAAGTTTTTTTCAACAAAAGAAAAAAAGAAAGAAAGAAAAATGAAACCTGTATTTTTTAAAAAAATTCAGCCAGTAATGTAAGTAAATAAATAGAAGGGTTGGCATTTTTATTGAAACAATACTTAACGCTGCAGTCATAGTTCTAAATATAAGAGCTTGTTATTAACTATTGTACTATTACCTAACCTATACTACCTAACGCACACACACACATACTGTTTAGCATTAAGTTTAAATTATAACAATTAACAATTTCGTACATTATACCATACGTGTAGTGCGCGCGCGTGTGTATTTTAATAAATCTTACAAAAAGTAGTTTTGTAGAATAGTATACTTAAAAAAATGTGTTTAAAAATTTGATACACCATTCTAACTTTTATGAAAACATCATGCATACAGTATTTTTATTGTGGTTGTAATGTGGTAAAAACATGATTTACTAAAGAAGAATGCTGCTTAAATATCCTTTCACTACATCATATTTTATTTTCAAATGGCTAATGAAAACTAAACAACATAGTTCCTCTAACGTATTTAATTAATGAATAATATTTTCAATATTCAGAAGTTTTTGCTACTTTTCTATTGTGACGGGCTCACGCGTCTCTTTTCTTTAACATAACCTCTCTCTTTCTTTAACATAACCCAAGATTAATGGCAACTCTTTTCCAACCAAAATCCAAGAAGCGAAATGCAAATAAGATAGCTTTTAAAAGAACAGAAGTTTCAGTAAAATGAATGGCAATTTGATGAATGTTATGTTTGGAGGAGATACAAGCGTGTATTGACAGCCTATCGTAAAGTTACCTAGAAACCCAGTCATTAATACAAGGTGCATACCATTGCACACGCGCCTAGACGTTTCCATTTAAAGATTGAAGTTAAGTTTGAATTAAGGTAGGACTGATTATTTGATATTAGAACTTGTAATATTATTAGAAGTGAGAGTAGGCGGATAATATAATTATTTAGAGAAAGTGGTCTAAGTTACGCGATTCGGTTTAACTATTTTTGTGTGTTCGTTCATTCTAGATTCTCACTTATATAAATGTATCTAAATTGTTAAACGGTTAAGTTATATTCTTAATAAAGTCATATTAAGAATTTAAAATGTCTGTTTATTCTGAGAATCCCACACCTTTAGCTCACGCTGACAATCAAAGATATGGTCACCCAAGGGGGACCATATCACACTATTATTGAACCCCTTTTTTGTCAGGCATGCAATTAGAGAAAAGGTGCGTAACGTACACCTCTGCATTGCGGGGGGGCCTAGATTCTAGGGGCCCAAAGCCTATGTTATGCTATGGTTTTGCAATCCTTTGTAAGTTCTGGCTTAGGGCCCGAAACCTGACTTTGCGAGGGGGGGAGAAGGCTTAATATTCTCAGTTACGGCACTGAGAAAAAGAATTAATATTCTTAATATACGCACTCATATACATAAGATGCTTCATTTATGAATTATACTATAACTACGCTGAAATCGTTGAAATTATTTCTGCTTAATTTCGCTATGAGAATAGATGGAAACGAAAAATGTGACTCTATAAATAGGGAGTTATCTTAGAAGTCACCATAATTTATATCAGTCACGCAAGGTAAATACAAGCACAAAATCATTTTTTTTTTCATTATTCACGTAATTAAAATATTTAATCTGCTTTACATTTGGTGGTAATAGGCATGTATATATGGGTACAAAAAATAATAAAATGCAAAGGCAATGGATTTTAACCAACCGTAAAATGTGACGCATTACGCGCACAAAACACAAAAAATAAGATCGAAATGTAAGGGTGCGCGTTACACGCCGGGTATAAAAATGAGAGCATTAAAAATAAAAGATGATGACCATATAGAAAATTTTGACTTCTACATATATCAAAATAATGTTTATTTAAAAGAAATGACATTCTTTATGATGTACAGGGTGGTAGTTCTCTAGAAATGTACTATTTTTTTCAAAAGCTTGAAATAATACCTCGAATAAATGACTTCAAGACATAAGAGCACTGAGCCCGCACATTTCAGGTTTCTTTATTAAAAAGGGAGGGGTGCGCGTTATATATACGGCGAATATACATAAAAATTAAAAAATTGCTGTTTAAAAGTATAGGTGCGCGTTATACGCCTGATTTTACGGTAATTGCATTTCTAAGGAGTGAATTCCATGTTGATTTTTTTTAAATTAAAAGATTCAGCAAATTTCCTTTTTTTTTAAGTTGATTGATTGGTATATTTTAGCTGTATGCATGTTTAAACATTCTTTTTCAATTCCTACTATTATCTTGCACTATCTATATATTTATTTATTTATATATTTGTATATTTATTTATTTATCTTGGTGGAATTTTCAATCGTTCATAAAATACATTTTAAAGCGCTGAATTGAGCTGAAATTTTATATTCAGGGTCATTTTGGATGACAATACAATAGTTGAATTATAATTAATAAAGTAATTGATTAAAACTAATTATTTAAAGAATTACAAATACAGCACGTTGGGACTTAGCAAACCCTTTTGGCGACTTTGTCAAAACTTTGTGTGAACGGGTTTTTTTCTCACGTGTTAAAGCATTCATTTGGGACTGAAATTAAAAGGACAATACGATACTTAAATGATAATTAAAAACAATTATCATTTTAATGTTGTGATTCTGTCCTATGTATATACATATTTATATTAATTGTAACTATTTAATAAAAAATAGCTAAAATAAAATTTTTCGTTGTTGATCTAAGTAGGAATTGACTTAAAAACTATTTTTTTTATATTACTTGTTTATTTCACGTCATCAGATATAAATTTATAGCTAGTGTATGAGTACACAGTCTCGATATCAACAGTAAAAAAAACATGTCTTCCTCAAACACGAAAGAAATTCCGCACAACACAGAAAATCTTCTCATTACAACATTTCTAATATCCAATCAGAATTGTTATATATATGCTCACTTACTAGTTCAGTAGTTAGTTACGTTTGAAAGTCTGAGAGCCAGATCTAACCAACAACGAATGTTAGCCAAATAAATATTGTTTGAAATCGATTGGACGCCTTCTGAAAAATAATAGAGTTGCTTTCTATTTCATTTTGTTAATAAAAGAAATGTATAATTAACTCTTAAAAAACATAAATTAATAAAAATTTCTTTAATTCTATTATTTTTATCTAGTTATTATCTCTCATGCATGTAGACAACAAATTCTTAATGAAATGCTTCACTTTAAGAATGTCAGTGCAAGAGATAAAAGTCCTTATCCTTCAGATTTTAAGTGGTGATAATGAAGATTTTATCGAAGTGAACGCGTGTAAACTGTTTACCTATAAAAATACAATTGGTATGATTCGTGTGACAATCATAGAGTATTTATTTATTTATTATTTGTTTTGGGCAAAATCTTTCAAGTTCTGGAATGCAGCACTTAAGTTGAGAGAGAAATCAACAATTAATAAACTTTGATTACAAAAAAAATTTTTTTTCTATAATCTCAAATTATATCGTTTCTCTTTGTTTTTATTCTAGAATATACTTTAAGGGCAATAAGTAGAAAAATAAAGAGTAAGATAAAATAAAATTCCCATAAAATTGCCATGAAATAACAAATGACTTTTCTTTTTTTAATACTTTTTGTTTTTGTAAGCAGAATGATATATATATATATATATATATATATATATATATATATATATATATAATTGTGTAGTATACTTTGATTGACCGTTAAATTTATAAAATAAAAAATATTGTTTTTTTGTAAAAAATATTTGATGATTTTTTTTTTCTTTGTGAAGTGGTTAACGCTTAAAACATCTTTATTATAAAATCCATGAAAAAAATTAAATTTGAAAAAAAATTAGAAAAAAAGTAATAACCTTTACAGTAAATTAAAGTATTATAAATGAACTAATACTGTTCAAATAAAGGTGATTTTAATTTAAGTACCAATTAACACAAATTAGAAAAATACTATATAACTTTTGATTTTGCCTTTCATCAATCCAGAAAGATTGACCAGGAACAAGAAACTTCCCGGTATCTCTACAACAGTCTATGCAACTCAGCTACATATTTAATGTAAATAAAAAGAATTATGTTACTAATAAATTATTGTCTATAGTATGCAGTATTATTTACCGATATCAATCAGATATCATACTTAGAACGATGATCTATGTTACTATGTATTAGGGGCGTAATAAGAAACTTTTCATGAAAGAGGAGGAGGGGGGAGGTTCTTCCACTCTAAGTCACACTGTAAAATTAACTCCAAATTTCATTATTTTCAAAATGATTAAAAAAAAAAATATGTATATAAGTAGAGTGCAAAATTTCGAATAAAAATTTTTTTGAAAAGGAAGTATAAAAGTTAAAATTTTTTATTTATTAGAAATGATATCTTTAAAAAAAATTAAATATATAGTAACCAGCTTTTCAACGGGGGGCCCCTTGGGAGGCGTGGATAAATCTACAGGGGGGGGCAGTTTTAAAATCAAAAAAAAAGATTATTTAAAAATTAATTTACTGAAAGTAAACAAACAAAATACTTTCTGATACAATAAATTAAAATATACTTTACACTGATATAATAACTTATAAATGTATCAGTACTGTGTAAAAAGTATTTTTTTAAATTTAACAATACTGTTTAAAAACAAGTTGGATAATTACCAGTGACCCAGGGTTTTGTTTAACACTTATCTTGATAATTCATACGGTGTACAATTTAAATTTTCTTAACTGCCGATTAAAGTTACGCGATTCGCCCCAAATCCCACCTTTTTCCCCTTAGACGGATATATTTTGGGGTTTTTTTTAATAGGGGGGGAAAAAAATAAATAACCTCTGAAATAAGTAAACCTTCCCGAAACACTGTCAAGGAATTTTTTATTGACCAAAGCCTTCGAAAAATTTTTTGGGATAGCACGAAAGAAAAGATAGATTTGGAAAGACGTATATATCCCCCAAAAAATAATATTTCTTGAGGAGACGTTTATATACCCATTTAAAAGAGGTTAAGGTCGTATTAGCTTTAGGCAAAGTATAGTGTTATTGAATTCAATACATTGTTATTGTAAGGAGGGGGCGCGCTGAAAATGATGATTGAATAGTGGGTCACTTATATTGAAAGTTTGAGAACCACTGTAGTAATCCTTATAAAAGATGGGGAGGGGTACAACCTTCCACATCCAATCCAACACTATGCCTGTGCTATGTACAGTATAATATAAGACGGCGATTGCCATAAATTTTTTCATAAAGTCGCAGATTAATAAAGCGTAACTATAAGAAGAACTACATATAATCGGTTGTCGCCTCTTTATCTATGTCTCGTTAATGAAATCTGAAAACTATTCAAAATAACAAAAGAACACTTCCCATTAAATATGTCTAGCTTCAATGTGTGTGTCCTTCGTGCTGGCGAAGTGTGGATATGAAAGTGACTCAGTTCAAATGTCGATCTCATTATCTAAGTGCCATCCAAAATCATTAAATATATGTATGGACAGTGGCGGAACGTACACCTTCGCGTCGCGGGTGGCCCACCACTTTAGGGCGCCTAAAGCCCGATATCATGGTTTTGCAATCCTTTTTAAGATACGGATTGGGACCTAAAATCTGACTTTGCGAGGGGGCCCTAATATTTTCCGGTACGCCACTGTGTTACAGGTTTATATTACGCATACCGAAGGTGGCAATATTTTGGTTTTCAGTATAGTGTTTTGTAACAAATAAATCCCATAACTGTTTCTATTTTATCCCGTTCCTCTGTTTTAATCCAATAGATGTTTGTAATGGGTCCAAATGTAATAGAAAGATATATATTTTTATATGCGTCCCACGGGATTATATTGTTTTTCCGAAGGGGCCCGCAAGGTCATTTGGGTTGGCCACCCCTGACGCATACTGTAGAACTGAGAGAAGATATTCAACCAAAAATTAGCAATCTATTTATTAAAAAAAATGTATCATGAGAATAAGAAATAATTATTTCACTAAATATTTTTTTCTATAGTAACTATTGCAATCGTAAATAGTGTATCTTGGAGTTATATAATGAGATAGCGTAAGATATATACAAGAGAAATCAATGTACCAAGTAAGTTAAATGTGCCTTCTCTTTCCATGCAGAAATAAATTTTGAAACAGACATTTACTTGGTCCATTCATCTCTCTAATTGCAAGCACGACGTAATGTTTAAAATTATGTGAAATGCGATAATAGTGTGGGCCGCGAAAATGCGTAGAATATGTTAAACGCGGGATCGTCGTATTCCCCGCAGCTGGAGGGTAAAATCTCTGAATACTGAATGCATTGGATTCAATATGTTTTATCACAAATAAAATTTATTTTTAAGTAAAAAATAAATTTTGTTGAGTTGATTGAGAGAAAAAAACCCTTTATATGAAAAAAAATTATAATTAATGACATATTTCTAGAGAATTTCACATATCTAGATAAAATAAAGTGTCAAATTCTATAAACTCTGTACAAATTCTTAATGAATCACTTTCCGAAATATAATTTTTCATAGGAGCAAATTTTTAAAGCGATATCAAATTTAAATTACATGACTTCCTCTGATAAGCAAAAATAATTTTCCTACCTCTTCATCAAAAGAATGCTAACGACTTCTAGTAACGTCTCAGAATCGCTAGGAGTTAAATTTAAAACTTCCTTTCTTAATAAAGGTTTTAATTAATAAATGATTTCAGATGCTTGTGTGTTACTGACCTCTCGTTATAATTATTCGACAGACAGATTGTAACGCTTATACTTGTCTGGAAATTTAAGTTCCAGACATGAAATAAATATATAGCCAAAAAATTGGCGAGGGTTTAAATTTCCTTTATTCTTTTCTGAGAATGAAACAAATGGTTAATTTTATTCAATTGCTTACAATATTTCCACGCTATAATCCATTAATGATCTAAAAATTGCTACTCTGTCATAAAAATTAGTTTAAAAATAAGCACAAGCATTTACCTATAAAATCATTTTTTTAAAAAAAAATTAAATTGGAAAACTCTGAATGTATATTGTTTATAATTCATAATTAAAATATATTAATTCATTATCATCATTTTTTAAAATCAGCTTAAAAACATAATTATTTGTTTTTATTATTTTCATTTCCAGAGTAATATAAAATAATGGATATAATATATTTAAATATTAAGTTATAAAAGGATTTTTAACGAGTAAAATGAAGTATCAAAAAATAAATCAAGTAACAAAGGGAAAAAAAAGGAAAGAAATTCATAATTTAAATATATTATGCATAAGTTTCATTACAACACTTTACAATAGATTTGAAGTATTTTTGGTGAAAAATTATTACTAAGATATCTTTTTAAAAAAAATTGTAGAAAACTTTAAACAGAATACGAAAAATAAAAGAGATATTCATTGAAAATCGTTTAACACGATATTGAGGGGACTGAAATATTTTTTCATGTGAAAAGAATTTCGTGTACAGGATTTACACCAAAGATATATATATATATATATATATATATATATATATATATATATATATATATATATATATATATATATATATTTAACAAATTAAGTTTATTAGAATGCATTTTCATTTACACAGATATGTATATATGCATGCTCAGCTCAGGTTTCGTCCTCGTCACTTGACCATGGTTCAAAATTACGAGGTTCGTCACCAAAAGCCCTCGTGTAGGTGTACAGTGTGACGTTAATAATCATTTACTCACTCTCTGCCATAATCGGGGCTGTACGCACATTATCATCATTTTCTGCAACGAATTCTTCCGATGGTACAGAAGGACAATCCAATAATACAGAAACTTTCTCAAACATTTCATTTAATGAGCGGAAATCTTTTCGTGTTAAGAGAGAAAAAAATGCATGAAGATACATAGCAGTTTGTCGGGACCGTTGTATTATTTCGTGTTAACCGAAATTTCATCTTAAGGTATCCGACTACCCTAAAATCGTGATTTTTTTTTCAAAAATTGACAATTTTTTTTTATGATTTTATTTCATAGGCCATCTGATTAGCTTAATAAAAATACCAAGTTTTTTATTTTCCATTCACTAGAACAAAAACTACAAATGTTTTAGTAAAAGCAGATGCCATAACTGTGACGGGCTCACGAGTCTTTTCATTAACATGTCCTTTGGGTTCTTTTGAGCCAGAATTAAGGGCAACTCTTTTCCAACCAAATCCAAGAAGTGAAGCGTGAAGGAAAGATGCAAATTAGGAAGCTTTTAAATATTAGAAGTTTAGAGTAAGCGGTGTGGCAATTTGGGGAATGTTATGATAATCTATGATTCAAGTGTGAAGAGGTTTGAGAAAGATATTAAGTGACAGCTAACAGAAGTTATTCCCGACATAGAGCCATTGGTCAAGGTGCATACCATTGCACTCCAGTAAAGACGCAATTTCCATTAAGATTATATTGGTCGATCGAAATTAAGGTAGGATTGACTATTTAATATTAGGATCTGTGATAGTATTGGAACTGAGTTTAGGCGTTAGTTATTGATAGTGGTCCGGATTACGTTATTTCGGTATTATCTATATTGTTTGTTTAGTCATCGTAGATTCTCTCCCTTATATTATTATTATTATCTAATCTGTTAGAGGTTTAAGTTTTAAGATCTTAATAAAGTCAAATTAAGATCATGACCTTTTCTAGTTCTTTCGTTATTCCTACACCTCAAGCTCACGCTGATAATCAAGGAGAAGAGCACCCGAGGGGGGTAACTTCACATAACTTTACACAAGATGTCAAACTTTTAAATGCGTTTTACTCGAAATGTTTTTTTTTTCGAAAAGCTCAAACAGGGACAGCGATTGCTCAAAAAGTTTTTAAAATAATTTGCTGAAATTTTTTCTGTGTGTTCTGAGTGAGTGAATATTAACGTCGCACTATTCAGCTACACGAGGGCTTTTGGCGACGGACCACGTAATTTTGAGCCGTGGTCAAGTGACGTGGACGACACTCCCCTCTCTTAACTACCACACCAACGAGAGGACGTTTCAGCTCTCGACAGATCATCACTGCCCCACACGGTGGGTCTTTAGTGGTGCTGGGCTCGAACTCGTAACAAAGCCAGCCACGATCCATTATCTATACCACTCGGCTACCCCGGCCGACGTGTACGTTCTGTATAACAGTAGAAGTATTCTAATCTTCAGATTTATCAATCTCTGTTTTATTACAAAACTTACAGTTCTTTATGTGAATATAATCCATTGTTTTTAGCAATTTCATATAATAGCTAAGATAAAGTGCTCTACTTTTGTAAAAATTAAGATATCTCTTATCCTAAAGGTCATTTCAAAAAGAAATAGCAAAGTAATGCATCAAAATTTAAAAACTTGAGAATTTTTTCTTAAAATGTGTACTAAATAAATCTAAAAAAACCACAAAAAAATCTCCATATCTCTATTTGTAAAAAAAGAAGTTGTCGCAAGTAGTCGGATACCTTAAGATTTTCGGGTTAAACGTATTTTACTGCATATAACTAAGTGCAAATTTCTTCTGAAGAAATAGAAAAATTAAAATTACATTATTTTGTTCTTATACAAGCAGATTTAGGACACTTCCGCTTTAGTGTATTTGACTTCAACGCGTATAATCCTACCGATCCGTATTCATATTAATATTTCAGTTGTGGAAAAATCGTAATATTTTGTCTGACCTACATTGTTGAATGAATCCAAACAAAGTGATTGACATTTATTCTACTATGATGTTTATACACGACGCATTCTGGAGTTGGCGAATTTTCCAAGAAATAAAACCGACATTATTTCGATATGAAAACACCTGTTCGCACCGAAGTTCGTTTCAAATCACGAGAAGATGCATCACAGCTTTTTTTCATGTTTTTATTTTATCGTTACATTAAGTTCGTAAATCTTGATACGCATTATTTACGTTCTACATAAAATTCTTAATTTTAATTAGTTATGAATGAAAAACTAAAATTTTTTTTATTATTTTATACCGGTAAAACTAAAACAAAAAAATCCACTAGCTCAAAAACAAAAATCAACTTTTTTTTTTACAAATTAAAAAATTGTTTGTATTTCTTAAAACGCGTTTGGCATTCCGTTAATTTGAGAAACAGTGTTTAATTTGCCCGCTTTAAAATTTTCGGAAATGAGCATTTAAGTTCAAATTGAAAATACAAGATTTATTTTTGTGTTAACAAAAATCTCGTGTGTTTGAACAAATATTTTTGAAATATATAAATATATATATATATATATATTCATATAAAAATATTTATTCATATTTTGTTATATCAGAATAGAGAAATTTTAATAAAAAAATCACATCCGCGTTATTATTTTAATTGATTATTACTCTGAAAATAATGGGAATATTTTTAAAAAATTAGTTCAATTCTTGAATAGAGTGGTGAGTGAATATTAACGTCGCACTGTTCAGCTACACAAAGGTTTTTGGCGACTGACCTCGTAATTTTGAACCATGGTCAAGTGACGTGGACGACACCTGAGCTGGCACCCCCTCTCCTAACTACCACACCACAACAACGGGAGACGTTTGAGCTCTCGACAGATTTAAAGTGCATCACTGCCCTACACGGCGGGTCTTTAGTGGTACTAGGCTCGAACTCATGACATGATCCGATATCTAGACCACTAGGCTACCGAAGCCCCAAATTCTTGAATAGAAGTCTCCTAGCTCTATATAGGCAAAATATTATTCTAAAAGCATTTTACATTAAAAGGGAATGTTTTAAAAATGTGTCACTCTTTCTTCAGTTATTGCCAAAAAAATTGTATTTAAATCATTTTGCTTGTAATAACGTTCCTAAAACGATTTTATATGTATAAACTAATTCAGGTGACACTAATATATAAAAAAAACCCATTTATTTATACGCTTTTCTCAAAATGGTTCCTGATCGTAGTCACCGTAAGTTCGCTCTGATAGAAAAAAAAAATCAGAAAAATGGAATTCTAAAAATGAAAAGGTTTGTTTTCTTAAATAAATGTGGCAACACAGGATAATTTTTTATAATTTATACTAATAAAATACTAATATTCTTTCGCATAACTCAGAATCCTGACAAATCATTTATCAATATTAATCATTCCTGCATCATTAACTATTGCTACATAAATAAAAATAAAAAAGTCACATGGTAAAATTAGGAATTTTATTAGTTACCACAACAGTTCATTGTTGTTGTAAAGATATAAAACTATTATTTAGCTAATTTTCAAATTGAATAAAAAAATCGGCTGGATTGCAAGTATTTCGAGTTAAATTTATATTAATATCAATATTTAATTAACAGAACAATAACGTATACGTATGTCTAAACAACACAAACAGCAGTAGAAAATTTTCTATTTTATGAAATCAAATATAATTATTTATCTTCTGAAAAAGTGAAACAAGTAATTCTGTGAAAAGATTTCGCTTTTACTTTATGACGAAATCAGAAGTTTTTCTTATATATTTATATTTGAACTGACTATATAATATAAATAAATAATAAAATACAAATTCTCAAACGCTCTAATGAAAATTTAAAATGAAAGTAAAATTACGTTTCTTATTACATATATTATTCTCGAGAGTTTTGTCTATACTGCCCTTGAAACTCCCCCCTTGGAGTTGATTTTCTCAAAACCCTCTTTCTTAGAGGACCTTTATTCAAAAAAAGAAACGTGCGTAAAATTTCAAGTCTGTTGGTCTAATAGTTGAAAAGATTTTGTTTTGAATCAGTGAGTGTGAATCGCTTTTCTTTATGTATATACCGTAGAATCCGGCGTATAACGCGCATCGTTGTATAACGTGCAGCTATACTTTTAAGTTACATTTTTTTTTAATTTTTACCCTCTTTTTTACGAAAGATCCTGAAATGTATTTGTGCAGTGCTCTTATGTTTTGAAGTCATTTATTCGAGGTATTATTCCAGGATTTTGAAAAAGTAGTATACTTCTTGAACTACAACGCTTTAAGTTCATTAGGTATGCCGTTTCTTTGAAATAAACAGTATTTCGATATACTTAGAAGTTTAATTTTTTTTTATTCTTATATCTTTATTTATATCTAAAGCAATCAATTTCATACCCGGCGTATCACGCTCACCCGTAAATTTCGTTTTTAATTTTTGTGTTCAAAGTGCGTATTATACGCCGTATTTTACGGTAGATACAATTAAAATATTAAATTATGAGAAATTATAATATTAATATGTTTAAAAATTAATTTTGAGTTTTAAATTAATTTTTTTTTCTTTTGAAATATACATAATTTCAAAATATAGGCGACAAAAATAAGTAGCTAGAACTCTTATTTAAAGCCTTCAATTAATCATATATTCTTTGGGGATTTCAATCAAAATGATAATTTCATACAGAAGACCCTGGTGATTAAGTTTCCGAGAAAAAAAATCCATCGCACCTGCACAGTAAGGGCGGAAGGACAAAGAAAATTACTCCATTTATCTCTTTCGCATCAATTTCTTTACGATCGAAAGATAATATCCATTTAGCTGTCAGTTTTCGAAATATTCACGCCTGAATTATTTATTTATTACGTTCTTAGTCAGAGTTGGATCACGAACTGCACACGAGACCACTATGAGTGTGGCCAGCGTTGGGCCACGAGCGGGACTATCCGCTGCACGTGAGCATCGAGTGATAGATTCACAGAAAACTTGTCGTTTATGATTATAACGGATATATTAAACGAAGAAAGGATGAGACCCAGCCAAGTTCAATAGAATTTTTAATCTTAGCTTTATGGTTAAGCAATCATATCTCTTCGCAAACCTAAACCGGTTGCAGATGCTTATATGAATATACCACTCCAACAAAAAATTGAAAAAAAAAAATTTTTTTTTTCAGAGTGATGGCAATGGAACGTAATTTGACCACCGTCTGAAAATTCAGAAGTTTTAAGTTATATTTAGACGGCAGGGACAGTGGACAAAATTTCTCGGGTTCTGTGCGAGCGTTTCAAATTTGTCAATTTATCTCATTTCTTCTTATTTAGATCCGACACGTTGGAACCGTATTTTAGCGCACTAAATGGATATTTTCATGATATTTAGGAATCGCTTTAGATTAGAATACATGCATAAAATTGTTTTAAGGACATTTTGACAAAAAAATGTTAAAAAATCACATTATTTTCAGAGTTACCACCAATTGAAATAATTATTGTCGTTCTTTTCTTAAAATTGTTCTCCTGTTGTAATAAATATGGATAAATCTAAGTTATATATTTCAAAACTTCTAGTTGAGCTTCTTGCAGAGGTGTGCATATACAGGCAAAATATTATTATAATAGAAGCATTTCAAAAAAGAAGCATTTTGAGAAAAAGATTATTCTAAGTTAATTTTTGCCAACAATTTGTTCACTTAAATACATTTTTGTCAAAATCAAACAATTTTATACATGTATTCATTCTTAATCTATGACACAAAAATATGAATTATCATTTATGCTTTTCCTCTGGTTCCATGCGAAATAACTTACCATGCGTATGCTTATTTACCCAAAGTTTTAGCCATAACAAAATTTATTCGTAATATAAAAAAAATCGTTTAATTCACAAACTGATGGGACTAATGAATATTTTAATGTTAAAAGATGTTGCAAAAAGAAACATATTTCAACAAAATTAAGTTTATTAGAGTATATTTTATTTAAATTGATATGTATATATATGCACGTATTTAATAAATATCAATGAAATGAGAACATTCACAAGATCTTAATGCAATTAATTTCGCATTCATTATTAATTTATTATAAATATTGTAGACCTTTTCCAACCTCACCACACCTACGACACTGGGCATTAGTGCACACAAGAATTTTTCAAGGGGGGAGGCGGAGTCGAGGGTCGAAAGTCTACCATTTTCGTATCATACCCCAATATGCAGTCAAGCATATATTTTTTTAATTTTGTGGATTGTCGGGAACAAAAAAACAGTAAAAAATGAATTACTAAATAAATAATCAGTGTTAAATAATAAAAAAAGTATTAATAACAAGAGCTTAATTAAATTTTACGTACTATATACATGGGATTATAATCAATCGGGAAAAAAAATCAAGGGCTATGAAGGAGTGTCCGGACCAGTAGACCCTCCCCCCCCGCGCCACTAATATCAGGTGGACCGCAACAGCTTGAAAAATTAGAAGCAGCCCTCCCCGGGGAAAAGTCTGCCCCCGGGAGTTTGAACATATCGGGAGAAAGAATAAAAATAATTTAAGCAAATTTTGCCCGACATTTTATTTGAAAATGAATTTCGTTGCCTTATGATATATTCGGCTTAAAAGTACACCCTCCCCTCCCCCGTGGTACATTTATAAAGCTGTGTAATCGGTCATGAACAAAACACTACCTCCCCCCGTTTCATTTTTATTTCTTGCAGCGTATTTGGAGGCACTGCTGCGAAAAAAAATTGAAAAAGATAGTAAAATGCTGAAATATATTTTTTTGAAACCATCAAATATTATATTAAAAGAATATATATATTTATATCAAACAAAATAATTTTTTACTGTGTTAATGTGTAATTTTTTTTAAAAAAATCAATGCAAGTAATTCGCGTATGGGAAAGAAACAGAAATTAAACTGTAAGAAGAAACAAATTCTCGTACTTGTCCGAAACATTCGAAATTCCCTGATATATTTTCTCGAATACCGAACAGTAAATTCCGAAACTTTATATTTTACTCGAATTAAACTTTCTGTCCATATCCGAAAAGCAATTTATTTTTCCAATCAATTTGAAGAACAAAATTGAAAAGGAAAACGGAAGAGGAAATAAATCTCAGAGATGTTATGACCAAGAAATAAAATCTTGGCTTTGATTGTAGACATATCACATGAAAAAACTTAAACGAAAGATGAGTAATGCATGTTTCTCTTGTCAACAGCTGACATGTCTCCGACGGAAAGTAGTTTAATTCGCAACAGTTGCTCTTCTGTTTACATTTTTTCAATCACGTGAGCACTGCATCCTTCCAAATGAGATAACCTCTAAGCGAACTCGATTAATTGTCAACAAAGAACTTTGCAGCTTGCAGTTCTCGAAATACTTAAAAACCTTAAACAAAGCCCTTTATGTTTTAGCAGATAATTTTGTTGTTGTTGAATCAGTTACTGGTTATTCACTGAAAGAGATGCACTAGAAAATTCAAGTTTCGGAGATAAAAAAAAAATTGACTGGATATATAAGAATTAACGTCTCTCATTTTCATATCTCCTTTAAAGAGTACAGTTACAGTTATTCTTTTTGTGGGATATGGAGCAACAAAGGCTATCATTCCCCCTTTAAAGAGTATTTAGCTTAAATTTTCCACGGATGGTGTCCTTAATCCGGGACAGGCGCCCTGATTAACTTTAAAGGGTCGCGCTGGGGACGAGCCCCCAATTTTTTATAATTATTTTTATTGTGCACGTCAAAAATCATTATTCCAGTGAATAATCTAACTAAGAGAAAGTGTTCTTACTTTGAAGAACTTTACAATTTTTCTTTGGTAATTGGAGGAAAAATATCAATCAAACTGAACCAAGAAGTTTCAAATGTGCGTGACTAAAAAAGGGACAAATCATGGATACTTTTCGTTAACTTTACAGGAATGATTTTTTGGGAAAAACCCGCAGGGGGAAACGGAGAACTTTTGGGGCCCCCCGGCAAAGCTTTGGGGGTTTCGGGGTCTCCCCAGAACCCTGGGCCCGCCCCCATGTGGGGGTAGTTACCCCACTAGAAATTGCATATTTTTTTGTTATTTAGTTTTATTGTCTTTTGATGATCGACAAATAGCATGTTGAACTTTTTCTTGCTTGTGTCTTTTTGACAGGGCGAAGGGTGCTTGTGCACACCCCCCAGCCCAACTTTTTGATGGATTTTTTTGGGCAGTTTTAAAAAAAATTTCCCATTCAACTCAAACGTTTCATGTTCATCGCTTTTCTTAAATTTACTTTCACTATCATGATTAATAAGCATTATTACAGCAGGTTCTTCCCTTGCTTGATCAGTTTCAACTTCCTTAACTTCCTTCAATAGAGGTCACAGATGCCCATTCCTTTTTTATTATTATTATTATTTATTCTGCTCATTTACATTTATAAACTATAATAAGTCGTACAACACAGCAATCAAAAACACTAAGTTGTTCACAGGGGGAAATGTAGCCTGTTCATAGAAAATATTTTGGAACAAAAGTGGTCGCGTGAGGACTCAGTCAAAACAAGTACCGTAAGATTTTTTTTTTGTAAAAAATCGTTTGCCACTCCTAAAGAAAAGAGATTATTATTGATTATTATTAACGTCGATGTTTAGCAGGGGCTTTGGGGACGGCCCCAAAAATTTTGGGAAAATCGGGACGTGGACAACCCCCCCCTGGCACCCTCCCAACTACCACACCACACCAATGGGAGGGCGTTTCCGCCCCCGACAATTTAACGTGTATCGCTGCCCTACACGGCGGGTTTTAGGGTACTGAGCTCGAACTCGTGACAAGGCAAGCCACGGTCCGATACCTATAGCACTCGGCTACCGCGGCCCCTAAAGAAGAAGAGATATGTGACAAATACATTTTAATTCCCATGAAGACTGTCATATAGGAGGATACCGTCAAGGTCATTGATAACACCTAAACAGTTTTAACAGAATTAACGATTCCGTGAGTCTGGGTTGACTCTGTGGCCCGAGCGCCCGTTCCCGGATTAATAGAATCCGGATGAATTCATGACTCGATTTGAATATCACCGCTCACGATTGTACCTAAATCGAATTATGATACTATGACTCCTTTTAAATTGTAGCCTCCAACTATAAGGAACAAACTTTTATTGCATGTGTATACCGTTGAAGTCGTGAAATGAGTTATCTCATAGAATAACTAGGTATTTCATGAAATAACTGGACAAGTCGGTTAAAGGATATAAAGTTATTGAATTGTACGATTTAACTAGGTATTCTATAGAATAACGAGTACTTGATCGTTAAAGTATGAAATACAGCACTTGAAAGTTTATTGGATCAATTCTAGCTGCTTTTAATCAGTTTTGAACCAATTATAGATGCTTTGCAATGTGTGTGGTGTCCGCTCGTGCTTCTTTCCGTTACTTTTAAATGTAGAGAATTTAACCGGTGTATAAAATGTTAGCGTTTTATTAACAAATGTTTTTGCAACCTGTGTGTGTTGTGTTTGTTTTCAAGCAATGACTTCTGCAAGAATGGAAGAATAACTTGTAAATAAGAAAGATTTAATGCGAGATATTTGAATTTTTATTAAATAAGTGTGGAGCAAAGGAAAAGAATGCTGCACTCACCCGTAAAAATTATTAACTTTGGTAACAAAGTAAAAAGTGCTAAAACAGCACAGAAAAAAGTGCCAAACATGACTATTGGATACTCCAGCATTATGATATCGTTAAAGTTCAAGGAGTAGAAAAAAGTTAATTTGCCAATAACAGATGAAAAACATGTTCTTTTTTATCCTTTCTGTTTAACTAATGTTAGCAATATGCAGTTATAAGTTGATGAGCAGATGATATATAAGTTATATCACACACACATCTGCTTCTCCTTATTATTTATCAATTAATCATCCACAATAGGGATCAAATGCATTTTTGGAGAGGTTTTTGATCAATTAATTTATAAAATAACTTTGAAATTGCTTATTTTTCACTTTAATGGTCTCTCACTAGTTATTTTATGGAATACCTAGTTATTTCATAAAATAATTAGGTAAAGTATGAAATTTTTCATCTATTATATACTTTAACCAACCTTGTCTAGTTATTTCACGAAATACCTCTATAGTTATTATATAAAAAAAATTGAATTACATACTCTATTGGTAACATATGCAATTTGAAAATGAATGAACGTAGTAACAATAATAATAAGGAATTTAGAGAAAATGGGCACTAAACACACAGTTCTTTATTGAATGCAATACAGAAGTTTGCATAACTTTTAATACAATCATAAATTAAAACATAAAAACAGCACTCTTAGTAGAAAATTCTGTTATTGGAGATAATAATACGTCACAGTTTTATAAGAAAAATGTCGTGCAAAAATTACAAAAATAGGTCGAATGACCCCCTTGCTTCCTAGTAACTGCTAGTCTATTAAGTTGACAGACACTGAAATAGAAGGCGACCAGTCTCGAAATAACCCTTGTTCCTGTGCATTCAACGACTGTACAGGAGAATTTAAAGTAGCAACGTGTCTACCAGGGTAATCCCAAACATGCTCTATCGGATTCAGGTCTAGAAATTAAGCTGGCCGTTTCATTCGCTCTTAACAGTGACCTTCACGATAGTCCGCAGCAAGCACAGCTTGGTGAGGTCGAATATTATACTCCCTCAGATGGAATTCATTACCACTCGGCAGTATATATGGGCTGACATGTCAATCAAGGATCTCGTTCCAATAGAGTCAATTCCACCAGTTAGAATTTCTCCATAGAACTCTTGCAAATCAGTGTGACTACCGAGAGAAATCCCTATCCAAATCGTGATTACCTCTGCAATTGCCTCTTTCAACAGAGAAATGGTCCAGAGAAATCCTAAGATTTTTAGGTCCTGGGCCCCTATGCAGAAGTAGGCCCTACGTGATATCTTTAAAAGTAGAAAGAATATAGCATGCATTGTCAAACATTCGTTTAAACGGTAATTTGAAACAAATAAATGTGCATGACTCACAATCTCAAAAATCTAGGCACAAGCCGGCTCGACCGAATACTGTATTTCGACTAAATGAGTTGAACGATTGTTTATGGTATTAGTCCTAGGCCTGGACATGTACAACGGTCATCACGTAATAATACAATCTTACCACTTTTGCCAGTTGACATGCAGTTTGAAATTCCCTGTTTTTCTGAGAATATGTACGGGAATAATAGTTGACCATTAAAATTATCCGGATCAGGATTTTATTAAGACAGAGTGGAGAACGAAACGAGGCCCCAAAAGGGGGTGAGGCCCTGGGCCCATGCCTTAAGACGTCCCCGAATACAATATTTTCTAAGGAAACACTCGTACTTATTCTTTTTTAATCCTATTCTCGATAACCCGGAAGTTTCTCTAACTCGGCCACCCTTCGGTCCACATTAGGCCGAGTTTTCGGCACTCTACTGTATTAGATTTTAATTGGAATCTGTTTTGGCATTTAGAAATGTATCAGCACAGAAAAAGAAGAGAATATCGAAACATTTTTCTAATTAAACAAAATAAACTTACTCAATCTGATAAGCAATTTGAATTGAATTTGAAAAATTGAACTTTACCTTATAACTCGTTATATATATAAACAGATTTAATAACTTAAAAAGATGTTCATTGAAGAGAGATCAATTTCCATTGAATAATAAGGAAACGAGAGAAAATCGGCTTTACAATTTTGATGCGCAATTTTCTAACGTTCGAACTCTTAATGCGCCGTTCAATTCACAGATTTTATTTCCTCAACTGGAGCAAAAAAACACATTGTTTATCACTTCATTTATTTAAACAGCTGCTTCAAAAGGTGATCGCCTCCACTAATATTGTCTTCAAACACAATTTCTCCCGTTCTCATTTCGTTTTACAACGTTTAAGAATTTTCACTCTTAAACCGATTGAATCATCTAGAGCACAATGCGATAATTTTTATTTCTACGACTTTCCGGAGTTTACGCAGCCAGCTTTTTATTATTTGATAACATTGCGTCAGAGGGGTATTGTTTATAGGTAATTTAATGTCCAGTTTAAAAAATTTATACACGAAAATTAAGATGAAAAAACATTATAATTTTTACATTATGAATGCTGTAAATTAAGTATTGGCAACATAGGTGTAATTTAAATTTTAATGAAGTTATAAGTACAATTGCATTGCATTCTTTCTATATAATCGCCAGCAAAGCATTTGCAAGGTGTTGATTCTTGATGTCAGCGACGAAGCGCCCTACTGCTCGGCGTACAGATGAAATGTCATGCAATAGGTGGCCTCGAAGAGGTTTCTTCAATTTCGGAAACAGATCAAAGTCACAAGGACTCATGTCAGATGAGTAGAGAGGTGTTCCAAGATTTTCCACTGCCACCGTCGCAATAGGATAGTGACATTATTTGCGAGATGACAACGAGCGTTGCCATGCAACACGCGATAGGGATATTGTTTTGCAATAAACATGAATCACAATCTATTGACTGTCTATGGAAAGGAGACCGCTCAGGAATGTCAATCTGATGTTGAGGAATGGAGGGTAAATCCATGCTTCGCAAATTCGTAGTCTATTTCTGACCCGCACGTAATTTTTAACTCATCGTGCAGCTGTCCTATACGGTAATGCATTTTAGCCACAGGCTTCTAGTAATCCTTCGATAACATGCTGCTGCATTCTTGCCACTGCAACATCGATTTTAAGCCATCATGGCTGATCATCTTTTGAAAACGGGCTTTAGAGCAATGGAAACGAAACTCTGCACTTTAACACCATACAACACCTACCCTTCTAATTAGATCGACTGTTTTTTTGCACTCTACACATTGACAACAGCGCCACCTCACCGCTTTCATATTCTATTTGAGCATGGCCGCTCTTCTGCGAGTTTCTAGGTTAAGTTACCACTATTTAATTTACAGCCCTCATATTAGTATTAGCATCACGGTGAACTTCTACCGTACTTTATTTAACTTTATTTATTTATTTATTTATTTTTATCATTGCAACAATAATGACTTATCTTGAACTTGATCGCGGTATCCGAGTGGTCACGGTCACGAACTCGTGACCGGCTTTTCGTGAGTTCAAGTCCTAGTGCTATTGAAGACTTGCCGTGAAGAGGAGTTGATGCACCTTTTTAAGTGGCCGCGGTAGCAGAGTGGTCTAGGTATCGGATCGTGGCTTGCCTTGTCACGAGTTCGAGCCCAGTATCACTAAAGACCCACCGTGTAGGGCAGCGATGCACGCTAAATCTGTCGAGAGCTGAAACGTCCTCCCGTTGGTGTGGGTGTGGTAGTTAGGAGAAGGGGGTGCCAGCTCAGGTGTCGTCCACGTCACTTGACCATGGTTCAAAATTACGTGGTCTGTCGCCAAAAGTCCTCGTGTAGCTGAACAGTGCGATGTTAATATTCAATCAATCAATCAAGCACCTTTTTAATCTGAAGTGGCTCAAAGTGCTCATATTGCTGTGGAGAAGAAGTCTAAAGAGCGGGGTACCAACACTGATGTCGTCCTCGTAAACTGACCGTGGTTCAAAAGTAGGAGGCCGTCACCAATAAGTCTAGTGTTCCATTGTAGTGAGACGTTAATAAGCCCTCACTCACACTCATTATCGTGAGCTTTGTAGCTGTCAAATGGTAATTTGGTCTTGTTTTTATTTAGGCCTACCTAGTGGAACCAGTAGCATAACGTACACTCCCGCATCGCAGAGGAACTCAGGATTCTAAGCCCAAAGCCTGACTGACAGCAACTGACTGACTAGTAACCCTTTGTAGGATCCGGTTTGGGGCCCCAAACCTGATTTTTCAGGGGGATCCTAATATTCTCCGTTACGCCACTGAATGGAACAATAGAGGTTTCTTAATGTTCAGCTGAACCACAAATCTCAAAAAACTTATGGTAATATTCCAGTGTGTAGCATGGGCCGCGGAAGTCTAGTGGTCAAGGTCAAGGACTCGTGACTGGCGTGTGTGGTGTGGAAGCTAGGAGAGGGGGTTCCAGTTCAGGTGTCGTCCTGTCATTTGTCCATGGTTCAAAATTACGAGGTCCGTCGCCTAAAGCCTTCGAGTAGCTGAATAAGGCGTCGTAAATATTGACTCGCTCTCTCACCCGGCGCTTAAAGCACGCACTACTACTTTCACAAACTCCATCTGTAAAACTTTTACGTATACAAGGCATCCCCACCCCCACCCCTTTTTTACAAAAAAAGCCCCTCCCCCTGAATTGTACGTGTGTAATGTTCTTATGCTTTGAAGTCATTTATCCGAGGTTTTATCCCAAGCGCTTTGGAAAAAATAGTACACTTCTAGAACTACAACTCTAAGTTCAAAAGGTATGTCATTTTTTTTCGTAAACAGTATTTAGATACATGTAGAAATTTAATTTTTTTTTAATGCACCGCTCTTTTTTTTTATTATTATTCTTAAAGCTATTCATTTTTATACCCGATGTGGGGCGTATACTACGAACCCGTAAAATTTGCTTATTTCTTTGCGTTAAAAAAGTGCGTGTTGCATGCCAGATTATATGGTACATCGCTTGTTAAAAAGGAAAATCTTGAGGTATTTGTTCAAGTATTATCTCTTATCTGAAATAAAATTCAAGGTTGTCTAGTTCCAGTTTGAAGTTAAACATGCAATACAAAATTAAAAAATCTCGCGTATCAGTCTTATATTGGAAAATCTTACTGGTATGTGTCTTGTGAAAATCTTGTGCAACTATTAATCAATCCTACTTTCAAGTAAAAAACATATTAAAAAATACATTTTTTTTTACAATGATAAAATTTTTATAAGATTTGAGAGAGATATACGACGCACGCGCGCGAAACTTTTTTTAAACTGAGTTAGGATATTTTTTTATGGTTTTCTCAGATTTGCTGCCTAAATTAAATAAGGAAAAAGCTACATTGTTAAGAAGGAAAAAATTGCTCTTAGCAAATGTCTTAGAAAGAATTTTAAATTTTTGAACACTTATATATTACCCTACTATTTATCTTTCCAATGACCTCAAAGATAAAAAAATATTTAAAATTTTACAAAAAATGGAAGATTTTATCACACACACACATAGTCACTACCAGTAGCTCACACAAAAATTTTTCAAAGGGGGGAGTCCAGAGTCGCGCGCGAAAGTCCACCATTTTGGTATCATGCTCTAATACGCCGCCCAACATATTCCTTTGATTTTGTCGATTTGGGGAACAAAACAATACAAAATTAACTATTGAATAAATAATTATCATTAATTAATAAAATTAGTTATTAATAACAAAAACACATCATTAAATTTTACCTAATATATACATAGGATTATAACCAATCGAAAAAATCAAGGGCCATGGGGGGTGTCTGGACCCCTAGGACACCCCTCCCCCTTGTGTGCGCCACTGGTCACTACATAAAATCACTTTAAAAAATACAGTTGGACCTCCATTTTACGAACCTCTATTTTGCGAATCTCTCCATTTTACGAACTTTTCCTGGAACCAAGCACAAAAAATATATTGAATATGAATCTCGTATGTAACGAATTTCCCACATAACGAACTTTTTTCGGGATTTAGCGACTTCGTTAAATAGAGGTCCGACTGTACTTGTTGTATTTATACAAGTTGTACATTTTGTAATACAATGATTTTTTTAAAAAAAATTAAATCAAAATCTTTCTAATATTATACAAAACATACAGAAAAAATTCCAGTTGATTATCTTTATAACCTTTAAGGCTTTTCAGCAATCTCTATTCCTGTTTCAAATTTTCCGACAAAAAAAAACCCCGCATTACATGCGTAAGAAAACCCCCATTTTAAAGTTCGCAATCTAGTCTTAATAAAACAGTTGTAACTTGCGTATTAGTAAATGGAAAATTAAAATACTTAGTATTTTTATAAACCCAATAAACGGTATACAAAATTAAACTACTAAACATTTTTTTGGCCATTTTTGACTAAGTCCGGGATTTTAGGCTAATCGGATACTTTAAGCTAAGTTCGTACAAAAATTAGGCATTATCTTTTTTTATTGATCGATATATTACATTAATTTAAGGTATCCGACTACTTTCGACAATTTTTTGAAAAAATGGAGATCTGGGGATTTTTTTGGGATTTTTAGATTTATTTAGTATATTTTAAGGAAAAAATCCTAAAATTGAAAACAGGAAAAAAATTTATTATTATTAAAATGGGGAAAAAACTGGTGAAAATGTACAAAAATATTACATAAACGGGGACCGCTCTGAACAACAATTTTATGAACAAATTCTCAATTTTTCAATTTTGATGTGTTACTTTGTTATTCATGCTTGAAATGACCTTCGGGATAAGAGATATTTTAATTTCCATAAAAATTAGAGCACTGTATCTTAGTTATTATACGAAATTGCTTTAAAAAACAATGATTATATACAGTAGCTCACACAGAAATTTTTCAAGGGGGGGAAGTTCATTCTTGTATCATGCTCCTTTGGATTTTGTCGATTTTCGGGAAAAACACAGTAAAAAACTAGTTATTGAATAAGTAATTAGCATTAATTAATAAAATTAATCATTAATGACAAATACTTAATTAAATTTTACTTACTACATGCTTAGAATTATAATCAAACGGAAAAAATCAAGGGCTTTGGGGGGTCCGGACCCCAGGACCCCCCTTGTGTGCGCCACTGATTATATATATTCACATGAAAAACTGTACAGTTTGAAATAAAACAGTGATTAATAAATCTGAAGGTCAAAACACTTCTACTGTTATACAGAACATACACAAAAAATTTCAGTAAATTATGTTCAAAACTTTTTGATCAATCGCTGTCCCCGTTTGAGTTTTTCGAAAAAAAAACACACACATTTCGAGTAAAACGCATTTTAAAGTTTGACATCTTGTGCAAGGTTATGGCATCCACTTCTACTAAAACACTTGTAGTTTTTTTTCTAGTGAATGGAAAATAAAAAACTTGGTATTTTTATTAAGCTAATAAGATGACCTATATAAAATAAAATCCCGAAAAAAATTGTCAATTTTTGAAAAAAATCATGATCTTAGGGTAGTCGGATACCTTAAGTGTACTAAGATGAATCTAAGAAATAATTAGAAATAGAGACAAATTATTCAAAATTTTTAGACAATTGAGACTCCATGTTTGCCTCATGGAGTCTCTCATCATTTACATGACTCCATGCTCCATATCTTAAAATGATTGCTTCTTTGGTTTGACTTTCTTTCAGGCATATTTCGACGGATTTTGATACTGCAGTGAATTTACATTATTTTGCATTTATTGCAAATTAAACTTTTTATTCCATGTAAAAGGTTTGCATAACAAAACAGCCTTGGGTCTCTTACTGAAGTTTCAAAATCTTTCATCTGGAATAGCAGTCGTAGTATGCAGTGTACATAATAAGAGCTAGAAAGGTAAACGCAATACACAGGGTGTCCCTGAACTATTGGAACGAGCTTTATGGGGAGGTAGGGAACATCACAAGGATTCAAATTTGTACTGCAACCCACAGTCGGAAACGTCTTCCTTCGGCGCTAGGTGGACAAGAGCATTGGAGGAAACAGACCTGTGCCTTACGACAGTCATTTCAGCAGTCATCGCTCTCAGAGGAATATGGAACGCTTTATGAACACCAAGATGGCAGATATGCACCCGATTTATGGATTGGAAGAAGGGAATGCACTAGCAGTTCAAAGATTGTATTGTGAAAGGTACCCATGGAGAGAGTTGCACCGGACCACCGGATGCTTATTAATTTGCACCACAATTTGTGTGAATATAGATCACTACGAGGTACTAGGCATAGATAGGGCAGGCCAAGAGTGACTTGAACTCTCAACATGGAGCAAAATGTGTTAGAAACCGTTCGAAAGAATCCAAGTACCAGCTTACGAGCTGTCGCTACTGCCATTGGAGGATCGCGGAGCGTTTTGCACGATGATATCTCGACCGATGTCGTCTAGAAACGCATTTCCCATTCTACGTTGTTATTTACGAATGAAGCATATTTTACACGAGGTGTGGTTCAAACACCACAATGCACATTCATGTGTTGATGAGAATCCCTACGGCAGATTACATACTGCCTAACATTGCTTTTCAGTACAGGTTTGGGCTGGTGTGGTCAGCGACCTCTTAGTCGTGCCTTACTTGTTGACAACACATCGAACATCTGCAGGTTATCTCATCTTTTTGAAATAGCTGATACTAAACACTACTCCCCGTAAATGTGTCAGAAGAAAAAGGAGTTTTGAATGAGGGATCAATTGGCAATGTTTTTGTTGAAAAGAATCAGGTTTTTTAAAGATGTATTTGGGGGCCCCTTTTGGGCCACCACCGGTGCTTTTTTTGGGCCCAAATTTCTTTTTAAATTTGGACATCCGGGTTCTCCAAAAAAGGGCAACCATGCTTGACCCCATAATGAGCAAAATTTTAAAAACCGTGAAAGAACATAGACCAATAGATACCTTTAAAAGGAAGGAAATTTGGACCCTTTGCAATTTAGGAAGTTCGTTAGAAAATAAATTTACGTTGTTACTTAGAATAAACCCCATCACAATGAAAAACCCCAAAATTGAAAACCTTGGGAAAGATTTGAAATTTACGGCAGATATTCAACCGTAAATTTTTTCGAAGGTGTTTTTGAGCTTGAGGATTGGGCGGTTTATTTTATAATGAAATCAAATTGGATCTACTTTAAATTACTGTTTTTTATTCTCCTTTTTAATTTTGGTTCGAACTAAGTATTTTAATTCTAAAAACATATATAGAATTAAAAAATTTATCATTGGAAAATCCCCCCTTACTCCTGAACCACGCTGGCTTGGGCCCCAATTTCGCGGGCTCTTGAAAAGTACACAACACCTGGGGATTCTCAATTGATCTGGTTGCAAGAATCTTCTGTGCTGCTGCAGATATACAACAAAATCCAGGTGTATTTGATTGAGTCCGCCAATCCACGGAAGGATGATGTAACGTAGGGTTTATTAACCTTATTCCCGTCTGGGAACATTTGATAAATAGGCGGGCATTGGCCGTCTTCGGTAAAAGGGCCGAAGCAATCAAATTTTAGGAAAAATGCCCATTCCATGGAAATTTGCAATATTATAACTCGTATTCTGTTAACAATATAGTGTTTTTAAAAATTTAAAATATTCCGTGAGTATTTTTTTTGTTTTAATACTGAAGGCAAAGCCCATTTAACATTACGGTGTAGGATAAAAATGCGAAACACATTTTATACCAGAAAAATGAACAACCTCGGTTAAAAAAGGAAGTATGATAAAAAATGCTGCTCTCAAAAGACAGTGAAGCTGGAATATCAAAAATTTAATTTTTCATTTCTTATATTTCTGAAAAAATGTTCCAAATGCGAGTCCTATTCTTTAACATTAACCGAAAACAGCCTTAAAAAAGTATGATTCTTAATATTTCTTCATTTTATTGCAATGATATGCATTATAAATAATATCCTACATAAAAGGTAACAAAAAAATTCAAAATAATTACATTTAATGTGCGATTTTTGGCATTGCATGCTATGCACGAATTTTTCAAAATCAGGCCCATTTGATGGTATTCCCAATCTTAAAGCATCTTTGAGAATGTTATCGAAGTCGAAATCTGATTGAGTTCATTGTTGAAAACAACGATTCATATAAATATGTGAACCGAAACAGGATTTTAAACCACGTGGGGAATGCTGGTTGGCCACGGTTGATATTGATATAGTACATAGCGGACAGTCACACGGGCGCACAAAAATAGTACGGGGTTGAGAACCCCTGGTGTTACGCATACATCGCTAGCAATTTGGTGGATCTATCATCTATCCCCACAGCACATGTAATAAACTTTGACCAATAAATATTTCAGATGCTCTCCATCTTTTGTGTCCCTTCGTTTCTTATAACTGTCGTACTATACTTTCCCATGACGTTTCCAACCGTGGGTTGCTATACAAATCTGAATCCTTGTGTGATGTCCCCTACTTCTCCTTAAAGTTTGTCCCAATAATCTTGGGACACGCTGTATAATTTTACGCAATATTGAATTTTGCGATTCCTCATTAAATTAAAATATTAATATTGCTACATCCTTTACACGCTTTTTTATTCATTCTTTCTACGATGGTTTGTGGGATGTGATTTTTTGAATTAAAATCTTTAAATATATAAAAAAAGTGTAAGTGAATTATGTTCACACATTCTGCCGGCTGGGTGACGTAGTTAGTTTGTCGCTGGCCTTCTGTACCCAAGTTTGCGGATTCGACCCCAGCCCAAGTCGGTGGATTTTCTTGATGCAGAAAATCGACAGCGGCCATGTCGTATGATTATACGGCATGAAAAAGATCCCTTGAGTGAACGTTTGGCTTGGATGCTCTCAGCAAAATTAAATTCCTAAATACAAATTTCGCATAGGCAAAGCTCAGGTGCCTCCCTCTGGGAAGAAACTGGGCGTCAAAATTACTTGCGGTAATTGGTATCGCCTGAATGGTGCCGCACTAAAAAGTAGTACCAGCTGCTGGGGAATGTACTAGGTCTGCAAAGGTAGAAATACCAATACTCAGCCCCATTACAGAAAAAAAATGTTCGCATTCTTCTGTATTGTATTAATTTCGCCACTTGCAGCCATCCAATAAATTATTAATATTATTTTATGGACTTTCTACCAAAATTTAATATAGATAATGAATTTATAAAAAATAGATTTATATATAATAAACATAATATTGTAACGCTTTCAGCTTCTTGTAATTATTACGTTATTTTTTCCACAAGAATTTTATTACCTTTATTACTGTAATAAATTTTTCAATTGTAATTATATTCGGTTTCCATTTCCCAATCCTCGATTTTTCAGCTTTTTAATCTCATAAAATGATAGCAAAAGTAAATATCTTGTATAGTGTAAAATAGAAAAATACATACGTACATAGTTCAGTTTTTAAATTTTAAAGACGTAGTATATTGCAAAAAGATATGCTTGTTACATAAGCACGCCATATTAATCTTTGGACATTTCTCTAACCTAAAGTTCCGTTGTGAAATGCGTGTTGATGGGTTCTTATCTCGGCATAGGAAAAGTTGGGATGAAATCGGGGGATTTATGATTCCATCGTCCATTTAAAAAAGAACTGCAGGAATTGATCCAAAGTTATTTTATTTAAGATTATTTGTTAAGGGGCACATTGCGTGAGTGAGTGAATGAATATTAACGTCGCACTGTTCAGCTACACGAGGGCTTTTGGAGACGAACCGCGTAATTTTGAACTATGGTCAAGTGACGAGGACGACACCTGAGCTGGCACCCTGCTCTCCTAACTACCACACCACACCAAAACGGACACATCGCAATTCAGATACAAATAAAAATCAATTTATATCATCATCGACAACCAAAGTTTCACATTTTCCCTTCTCGTGTACGTTTCTTTTGTTCGGTGTGGCTTCTGTAGCCTGGTGGTCAAGATCACTTACTCGTGGCCGGCATGTCATGCATTTGTGACTAGTGCCGTTGAAGACCAGCCGTGCAGAGGGAGCTGCTGCCAGAAAAATCTGTCGAGGCTTAAACGTTCTCCCGTTGGTGTGGTGTAGAAGTTAGGAGAGCCGGGATGCCAGCTCAGGTGTCTTCCTCGTCACTTGATCGTAATTCAAAATTACGAGATCTATCGCGCCAGTAGCTCTCCTGCAACGTTAATATAACTCTCACTCTCTGTTCGGTTCTTTTTCTTTGTCTCCCCCTACACTTATCCGTTCTCCCGCTGCAACACAGCTATTGCCAGATGCGAGACCTCAGATCTTTATATTTATTTTTCAACATTAAGTATAATAGTCTCTCATGAATCTTTTTCCAACAAAAACGAATTATAGATGCCAAAATTACTAACATCCAAAATTAACCAGAAATTGCATAAATATTTTTAAAAATAGTCCATTGTGTAAAAAGAGAATTAATTCGTTTTTATGCAGAATTCGTGTATAAAATTCTGACCAATAATAGGGTGGGTATCTATAAATTTATTTCATCAACAATAACTCGATCTGTGGGGTATTATGAATAAATCATTACATTTTAAAAATAATTACATTAATTTTTAAAAATTAAATTTTGTAGAGTATTGATTTAAAAATCTTACAATGTCGCAATTTTATTTCTGTTTTCACCAACATTTATTGCATGCGATTTTTATTATTGTTATTATTATTATTTGTTGAATGTTTATAGATCACACTACTAAAAATGAACCTAATGCCCTAAATCAGCGGTTCTTAAACTTTGGATCACCACTGCCCCATTTTATCCATCATCCGTGGACCCCCTCCTCCCCCGCAAGATTTGAAGCATTCCTCCCCGACTTAATATTCTTGATCAAAATACAAGTTCTAGTAGAATTTTTTCATTGGGAACAATTTAGGAATCTAGTCTAGTGTAGCGCATATTTCAATTTTTCCGCGAGACCTTTAAGAGTCTGTAAAAATTATACTTTAAAAAAACAGAAAAAACACACCTTTTATAGTTAATCGACCTAAATTGTCCCTTAATCTTTTAGTCGCCAAATCTGGAAATGGTTTATGAAATTAGTCGCCAGATGCTGGAGGGGATCTGAAAATTGGGAAATCGTTAATCCTGATGATCCTGATCAGGACAATGGAATAAAATTATTAAGTTATTGTATTGTCATCGGTCCTGGACAAGTGAGCAAAATTTCGAATTAATCTGACCTTTTAAAGTGGGTACAAATTGAGTTCAAAGATTCCGTTACATACAAGTGAAGCTTATAAAAGGGTGTTAAAAAAAGAGGGAAACCTCAACGTTATATGAGAAACACCGCGAACCCCCTAAAAAGGCGCTGCGGATTCCCAGGTATCCCCGCCCTTCAGTTTAAGAATCGCTGTCCGAAACATCTTATTTGCTTAAGATAGATACTCTGCCAAAATTGATAATTACAATGAATCATCGTTAATAAATAATTGTTTCTACTAAAATTGTATCTCTACAATGCATTATAATTGTGTTAAATGGACTTAGGTGACTGCCTGCCTTCGGACCCATTTTTTTTTTTTTATAAAAACAAATTATTGAAACAAATTGAGTGTTTTTAGGGAGACAAATAAAAAAAATATGTAAATATATAAAAAATTTTAAATAAATATTGTATTTTTAGAAAAATTGTTTGTTTTTAAGGAAATTTTACCAAATTTTTACTAAAACGGGTAATACTGTATAAAAATTTCTAATACATTTATCATAATTTTCTTTATGCACAACACACCTATTATGGTGCTCTTCAAAATGAACCAAAATCTAAGAGAAATATTAAAATACAAAAAAAATTACAGACAATTATACGTAATAATATGAAAATTTTGATATTTTTTAAGGTATCCGACTACGTTCGGAACCGTGATTTTGCTAAAGCGTATAAATGGATAATATTTATGATATTTAGAGTTACTTAGATTAGAGAAAATGTATATAAAATTGTTTTAAGAATAGTATTACAATAAAAAATTATTTTAGTACAATATTTTGGCAAAAAATTAACTTAGAATAATCTTTTTTCAAAATGTTCTCCTTTTGTGAAAAATGCTTCTATTATAATAATATTTTGCCTGTATATAGCTCAGACCTCTCTACAGAGGATCAACTAGAATTTTTGAAATATATTATTTAGAAGTCGGTTTATCCATATTTTACGACAACAGAGGGGTGCAATTTTCAGAAAAAACGCCGATAGTTATTTAAATTGGTGGTAACTCTGAAAATAATGTGAATTTTTCAAAAATTCTAGTTGAGCCTCTGCACAAAAATCGGCTATATATGGGTTTAAAATATTATTATAATAAAAATTTTTTTAAAAGGAAAACGAAAAAAAATTTTCTAAGAAATTTTTAAAATATTTATTTAAAAAAATTTTTTTGTAAAAATATATAAATTAAAACTTTTTTTATACATGTATTCTAATCAAAGTGAAAATAAATATCCTAAAAATTTATCCTTTTTATCCCTTTTTAAAACCCGGTTCCCGGGAACGTAGTGGGGTTTACCTTAAGTTTTTTTTTTTATACAAACCAACCTAAAGGGGGAAAAAAAATATTTCACCTAAAAAAAAACCCTTTATAGCCTATTTTTATGAAAAGTAGTATAATAAACATTCCCACTCAATTTCAAAACGTTATCTGGTTTGGTTCTTAAAATATCATGTATCTGGTAAAGATTTTCTTTCAAAAAACAAAATTTTTTGAAAAAAAAATTCGTTTATATTTTTTATTTTTACTCCCCTTTTTGCATAGAGCAGTGGAAAGGGGGTTCCTGGGGTTTTGTTTACTGTGTTTTGTTCCTAAAAATCGACAAAATCAAAAATGGCGATACAAGAATTAAACTTTAAACCCCCTCCCCTAAAAAATTCCCTGTGTGCGTTTACTGGCATAGAGTGATGTTTTTAAAATCACTGTTATTTTTTTTCTTTTTTGCGAAAAGGGAAAAAAAGAAAACTGTTTTGAAAGGAAAATTTTCAAATTTATAAGATTTTGAAAAAAAAAAAATCCCTTTTGGGGGGACGAAAAACGACTTTTTCGGGTAGGCATCCCTTAAATTATTAAACGATTACATTAACTGAAGAAGACAGACACTATATCTAAGTCAATAAGGTCTGAGTTGCCAGATGAGGTTAAGCCTTTGAGATACTGAAAATTCGAACAAATGGCTAAAATATGAAAATTGGTTCTATTAAACAATTTTAAATTTAGTTACGTTTTATTTTTCTAACACTCATTATAAATATCATTTTCCTGTCAACTTGTTTACTAATTGAAAAGAAAAAGTATTCAACATGCAAAGTAAATCTAAAGCATAAAATTAAATGAGCAAGATTTTCTTTTTTACGAAATGAATACTTTGTTATTATTTTAAGCGATATTTTTTATTTGATTAAGTCTTGTATCATTTTTTATAATAGTATTTAACCGATTAGGGTAAATTTATTGTACATAGTGTGTCCTATCGTTACTTCTTCAAGGGTAACATTGTTTTGATTTTTAAAATGTAAACAACTAAGGGCGCCTATTAAAATAACAGGAAGATCGATATCCGGTGTTTATTAAAAGAACTCAAGGAAAGCTTTAATTTTTCTTCTAAGTGTATCTGAAAGCAATTTTTTTTTTTTTATTCTACCATTCGAATTATGTTCTGATAGAACAGTTTTTCACTCAATTTCTGTACAAAAATTCTGATATATAATCAAATTCGTGTAAAAAAAAGAAATTTATTTTTTTTATTCATGATTATATTTTTTTCAAAAAGATGTTTAAAAATATAATAATATTTTCATTTGGAAGTAAACCCTTAAAGTAAAAGAAAGTATCGAAAAAATCCGGCTTAAAAGCGAAATTTTTGTATAAGGGCCCCCCTACTAAGATGCATTTTTTAATATTTAGTTATTTTCCGCCGTATAACGCCCCCCCCTTTTTACAAGAAATCGGGAAATATTAGTATACATTCCCTCTTATGTTTTGAAGTCATTTATTCGATGTATTACCCCAAAATTTTTTGAAAAAAATTTTTTTAATTTTTACAACTCTCTCTCTCTCTCTCTTTTTTTAGTTCATAAGGAAGTCATTTCTTTTACATGCCAAATTCGATACATGTAGAAATTTTTTTTTATCCCTATTTTTTTGTTATTTTTAAAGCTATCGTTTTTTATACTCGGCGTATAAAGTGCCCCTTTTAAATTTTCCCCATTTTTTATTTTTTTTCCCAAAGTCCCTTTTATACGCTGGTTTTTTAAAAAAAGGGTTTTAATTTTTTAAAATTTTTTTGGTTTTTGGCCACTGACGTAGCTAGTCTTGAGTGGGCCTGTATTAAAATTCTTTGGGGGCTCTTCTAGCAGCCCCTTAACATTTAAAATTGTTTTTTTTTACAATTATTTCCCAAATTTGGGGGGCCCCATTTCATTGACACGGTTGATTCGGCTTTATTAACGGCCCTTATTTTTACCAAAATATTTTTTTTTAAAATTTTTAATTATTTCATACATTCCCTTATATCTCATTTAATAAATTAAATTTAAAACCTTTAACTTGATTTCTTTGGGGTTTTTTTTAGTTTTTTTAATTGGACAGTAATAAGATTGCTGATTCATCTCTTTCTAATTAACAAAACAAACAAATTCTACAAAACTATAAATTAAAATTAAATTAACTCAAACTAAAATTCGTAGTCTTAAAATATCTTACACTTATTTAAGTTTAGAAATTTTCTTAAAATATTATTAAATTTGAATAACTGTTATTATATTTCTAATTATAAAATAATCTAAACATTTATTGCTTTAAATTGCTTGCTATCTAAATATATATTTATTACTAAGTTATACTAATTAATAGGGGGATACGAATTAATGATAGTATTTCAATAAATATGATTCTTGTTCAAAAATATAATTTGATTGACTCTTTTTATACCATATTTTCAAAAAATTTATTTTTTTCTCTGTAACAAAACAATCTTAAAACGAATTGTCGTTATTTTTAAAAAAATCAAATGATCAATTTGAATTTTAATAAGAAATTGAATTTTTTCCCTGCCGGAATAAAATGTATACACCATTCATCCGGCTTCAGTAATCTTCTTTTCATTTTTTGTTCAAATTTTCTTCAAAGTTTGTTTCTTCTTTTTTTTGTTGTTATTTTTATTTAAGATGTAATCTTTCAGTATTTTGTTTCATTATTCATGCAGCAATGCATGTCAAATTTATTCTTTAAAAAATATGCCAAACTATATATTTCCTTTTTAAACGAAAAATTTTAACTGTTATAAGGAATCCATTTCTTTTATCCTTTAATTTTTCTTTTTTTCTTCCCCTTTCCCTTTTCCATTTTTAAAGCGTCTTGGGTTAATTTTTTAGTTTAGTTCTATTCGAGAAGCTATCTCATTATTTTGAGTTGCCATTTGAACAATCAGTATTCACAGAAGTTAATTTTAAACAAAGTAATCAAAATTATTCTATCACAAGAATACAATCTAAAATATCTTTCGAACTTCCGATTTTCTTGGGTTAAAATACACAGCTTTAAAAATAGCATTCTTCGAGACCATCTTGTTTTCAAAATTTTCACTTAGTAGCCTTCGATTTGACTTCGCAGTCGGTTATCTGCGTTTAATGTGTTTTTAAAAAGCAGGGGGGGAAAAAAAGACTTCGAACAAAAACAGTCTGACACTCCTCCCCCGAACTGAAAAAGGTCCTTTTTTCCTTTATCAAATCCGGATTTGTTGGGCCATCGCTTACTGGAAAAAAAAAAAAAAAAGACTATGCACGAGCGCTGTCGAAAACACACGAACAGACTTCGAACTTGGTTTCATAGGGGCTTGATAAGTGCATCAAAAAAATTAATGAAATATAAAAAAGAATAATCCACGAGAGATGTTTTTCAAGATTACAATAACCGCCCTAATATTTTAGCATGTTCTTCCACGGGCATTTTATTTTGTGTATTTAAGAGTTCTTCAGTCATCCCTTTCTGAATAAATGATTTTTAGAAAAATATTTCCGAGAGAAAATATACGAGTTCTGTAAGGATTTAACGCATTATGTAAATGCAATGGACTAAATTCATAATGGTCACATGATAACGGCAATCACGTGTTTCCCATTGATTAAAAATTGACATACTAAGTTGTTCAACTTGTAAAATTTAGATAACATTTGAAATTTATTTTGGGTAAAAAATTCCCTGCTAAAAATTCTTCAAACAGTTTTCAAAAATTAAAAAAAAAACTTACATTATACGAATATTTTTTTGGAAATTAAAAACAGGCCCAGGTTAAGGGTTGAATCAGAGACCTTTCTCGCCCGAAAATAAAGGGCTCGGTTGGGGACCTCAACCTCCCCTACTGCCGGTGTAATTCCCCAATTTTTTAAATGCATTTTTTTTTAACCATGTGCATTAAATTTTATCGTTGGGAAAAAATTGACTTTTCTAAAAAAATTCCCTGCAAAAAGAAAAGTTGGCAACAGTGAAGGCCATGAACTAATGAGGTTGATTCATGTGACGTCATAGTCCATGATAGTGAAAAACCACGTGATTCTAGCCAATCAATTCAAAAAAATCATGTGAAAGTCATAGTCACACGATAAAAACTATCTTGTGTTTCCAACTAATCCCGTTCACCCCGCTCCAGTGTTGCCAAAAATTTTGCTCTTTGCAGAAACTTTTCTTAAAAGTACATATGTATACAAAAAGCAATTTATTTAAAAAATATAAAACATAAAATTTCGACTTTTTTTTTTTAAATTTAAAAATCTTTTTTTAAGAAATTTTTTTTTCCCAACATTTAAAAATCTTTTTCCCAAATATGAAATTTGAAATTTTATCTGAGTTTTACAAATAGAACAAGTACAATTAATTTAATGTTTGTTTTGAATTCAATGGAAAACACGTGTTTGTTTTTATCATGTGACTTCATGAATCAAGCCCATTGGCTGGAGAAACGGGTGATTATATTTATGATATAATTATGACGTCCCATTAATTTATGAACTGATTGGCCGAAAACACGTGACTCAGTTATCATGTGACTATGACGTCACATGAATTTAGTCCATTAACACAAAAAATAAAGCATTAATGGGCTAAATTCATGACGGTCACGGGTAAATGCAATTAATTTATTTTGAAACTGATATTAAACTTAAACATGTTGTTCTGCTTGTAAGCTTTAGATAAAATTTCAAATTTAATAACTGGATAAAGATGGTCAAGTATTAAGATTCTTCACAAGTGCATTTTGCTTTCTTATATGTATTATTGTTGTTGGCAAATACCGTATTTACTCGAATCTAAGCCGCACTTTTTTCCATTGTTAATGCTACTGAAAACCGAGTGCGGCTTAGAATCGAAGGTAAAACATTAGTTGGATGGAAGAAATTGAGTTTCAACCTTTTGCAAAAGAAAAAAAACAACCGTCCATTCTGGCCACTTGCATCGATGACTCATCCTATTCCACAGTTTATCTCCAGTGTGTGTGTGTGTGTGTAATTCAGTCTATCCTAAACATCAAAGATATCGGTAATAGTATCAAGACGAGTTCACTATGACGCAAGAATGAAAAGAGAGGTAATTTTATATGCGGGTGGGAAAAAACGAAAACAGAGCAGCGGCCACTGAAAATTTGACATGGATGAAACGAATATACGTCAATGGCGTAAGCAAAATAACACAATTTTTGCTTGTAAAAATGTCCATCAGTCATTTAATAATTCATTTACATTCTTCTATAATACATTATTTTTAAGAATCGGATATCGATGAACCCATGTAGAGAATTGGGGGTGTGGCTTAAAATCGAAAGCGGCTTAGATTCGAGTAAATATGGAATGTACTTTTTAAGAGAAAGTTTCTGTAAAAAATAAAATTTGACAACAGCGATACCGATGAACTGATTGGCTGGAAATACGTGATAGCAACTTTCATGTGACTATGGCATTTCATGAATTTAACCCATTCTGATTTATTATCAATGTATTTCGTCTTTGTCATATTAACTTTGCAGAGATAAGAAAATAAATTAAACCGTCACTTAAAATCAAATCAAAACATATTAGAAAATCAATTGAAAAATGAATGGAGTTAAGCTCCCGCTATCGTCTTGATATTAAATAAACGTATCCATGGCAACTTGAAATTATTTTTATCAACAGTTCTACGCGTCCGCAAGATATCGCCTTCTTAGTAACTAAAGAAACACAAAAACTTAGTATTTGGTTTATGCTTGTGTTTTTTTTTGGGGGTTTTTTTTGGTTTTGTTTTTGGGAAAGTTTTAAATTGCCTTAAACTTTTTTTCAGCTTTTTTATAAAATTCAATTCTGATTTTTTTTGTTTTCCCAAAAGGCGAAATTAATTACTGAGAATTTTAGTTCCGTATTGTTTTCCTCCTTATATTAGGATGTTTTTTTTTCTTTCAACTTGCCCAAAATATCTGTTCTTCATACATCAGACCAGCATGGACATCATGATAAAATGTATTCTTTGCAGAAACGCTAGTTCTTACATAGCTAAAAAGCAGTTAGACACGTAACAAGACATGGGCCATCTGAGCCCAGGGCCTTAACCAGGCTAGAGGGCCTCGAGTCAGCTTCAATAATATCATGATTCATGTGATTTTTATCGTTAAAAGTTATTCCCGGGCATATTCTCCGAAGAAATGGGAATTTCTGGAAGCTGTATGCCAACTGGCAAAAGAGGCAAAACTGCATATTTATGTCACGTCCATTATCCTATCCAGACCTAGGCCTATCCTCATACACTACTTTCTAGTCGAAATGTGGCAGTCGGTTTGTGCCTAGACTTACGAAATTGTGAGTCACACACATTTATTTGTTATGGGTTACAATTTGGACGAGTATTTGACAACGCATGCTTATACACCATAAATGAGCATTCGATCGACCAAGGAACAGCCAAGACATTTTGGGATGACTGCCTTTACTAAGACCTAAGACGCCCCAGGGAAAAAAGAAACATAAAACAGGGGAACACGGGACGCTTGCTAGAACCCGGGCCTTTTTCACAATCGATGTGACTGTGTTTACTTAAGAAAATGATTCGATAAATGTGTGAACGATACATGTACCTTCATTGGGGGGTGAAAGATGCCCCTTTTAACACGGTGGGGAATAAGGGGGAGAGGGCTAGCGGGAAAATAAATTTTTTCCCAACACTTCTTTAAAAAAGTACTTATAAATGTTGATGATCAACTCTCTTCCCGCGATAGCACGGGATTGGCTATTCAGACATCATCCCGCGCTTCCACGGGATTGGGCTCCCGCGTTGATGTCATGTCCCGCGATGGCGTGGGAATCGGCAGCAAACAAATTAAGCACACACACACTTATGTCGATTTCAGAATTGCATTGAATACGTCCACGCTCCACGATCTAGTAGTAATCTGTCATATTTTAAAAGAAGGGTTCAATGCCAAAAACAAGAATTAAGAAAAGAAAACATACAATTTTATTACAGAAGGGCCGAACACCTATGCCCCTGAATGGACCGCAACACTTTAAAAACATTAGAAGTAGCACGTTCACTGGAAAATTCCACCCCACCCCTGTTATATACTGTATATTTAAAAGGATTGCAGGCGAGACCTACTTTTGCATAGGGACCCAGGGTCTCAAGAAATTTTAAGACGTCACTGTAGGCAGTATGCGTATTTCTAATATATAGAACGAAATATATAATTTTTTCATTTCTCTGTCTCTCTTTTAACAAGAGTTAGAGCTTAAATCTGCATTCTAATATACACATCTCTCACATGGATAAATATATTCCAAATTTAAAAAAAATAGTAGTTATTAAAAGAAACTAAGCCAAAATGTTTGTGTGTGAAAAATTGAATCGAGAGAGAATCCTTTTGTTCTTAAATATTTTTTTAAAATAATAAAATTAATTGTTATCAATAAAAGGCCCATTAAAATTGAAATTGAAGCCCAGTGGCTGGGGTGGTTATGCATCATCTTCCCCCGCCTCGGGTCCCAGGGTTTTAAACCCCCGGGGTGGGCAAAAGGGTTGGGCCCGGCCTTTCATCCCTTCAGTGGGTCGATAAATGAGGGACCAAGTTTTGGGGGGAACTTAACACTGGGGGGTTTTTGGGCAGACTGACTAATTAATTTAAAAACATCTTAAAAACCCCCAGGGCCCAAAAAATCGCGTACATGAGTTGGGACAGTAGGCCTTTGGGCCCCTTAGGGTTTTGCGCCACTGGAAATTAAGATTGAATTTAATAACTAACCTAGAGTCTCTCTTCCAAATCAAGAAACCGAATATATAACATACAAATTATTATGCCAAGTTAGATCATAAGCAAATGAGAATCAACATTAGTGACTTATCCACACCAACGCAAGTGGTTAGAACTTAATAACATCTCACTTTACTAGCTAAAGAGGGTCTAATTAGTGACTATCAGTCAGTTTCTTTCGAATACCATACATCTTTATATTTTTGGAGTTTTTAATTTTCCGCGGTATGGAGGAATCCAATTAGCGATTTGCGTCAACATCGTTCCCACGGTATACATCTTGAGACGGATCTTTACAGGATCTTCTCACTAATTCTCTTGTGGAATCTTTGGACTAGCATTCGCGTTTAATTCACAACCATCCCTCTCGAGAAGAAACCCTGGTATGTAGATTAGTTCGACTATATAAAGTCAGAGTTTTATAATTGTAAAAAAGAAGGATCTGTGTATGTGAGAAACTGTTACAGTCCCCATGAAGATAAGATATAATAAAGTTGATTTTCGTAGCGATGTTTGCCACTGTATTAAATTAGTGGATTGGGAATTTGTAGTCAAAGATAGATAGGGTTAAATTAAGTTGGTTGCTTGCGATTTTTCACTTAAGGTTTATTGCTTTCTCCCTATCATCTCCTAGGACGTTCACCTAAGGTTTAAACTGTTGTTGAATAGTGTGCTTGAGTAAAATAAATAATTGTTATAATGGAAGTTCCTGGTCTTGCTTTGATTCCTCCCACACTCTTAGGTAGGCAAGACGGTGAGGGAGAGCGACTTTAAGGGGATAATTTCAACGGCCAAATGTTATTTCCGATTGTATTCTCCGAAATTGGGAGTTTGGGACGATATATCAACTGGCTACATGGGATAACCGTCGTCCATGTAGCCAGGCCTAGGCCTACAACCATACACCATCATTATTCATTCGGTCTAAAGGCGGCAGTCGGTTGAGCCGGTTTGTGAGATTGTAAGTCATGCACATTTATCTGTTTCGAATAATTGTTTGTACGAATATTTGACAACGCATGCTACATACTGTCTCCTTTTAAGTATCATAGGTGGGACCTATATTCGTGTAGGGACCCAGGGCCTCAAGAAGTCTTAAGACATCCGTGCATGCATCTTTATCCCTTTAAGACACACCCCGCACGTTCGTGCTGAACACATTCTACGTTCCAGAAGGGGGTAGCAAAATGTTTTTTATTGATTTTTCCAGTTTCAATGGGATTTGTATGTTGTTAATACCGTATTTACTCGAATCTAAGCCGCATTATTTTACCAATATAAAAGAAAATTTAAAATCCGTGGGTTTGAATCGAAGGGGGAAAAATTTTGGATGAGGGGGAAATGAACATATATTTAGGTTGAAGAATTAAAGTTTCATTTTGCATGTAAAAATTTTTAATAAGAAAAAAAATTAATTATTTCCTTTTTGGTTCTTATTTATTTATTTTTTGTAAATATCGGATAAACCTTTCTACGTTGCTTTTTTATTTATTTATTTTTTCATAAAAACGTTTTGAAACTTGAGGTGCGGCTTAGGTTCGAATAAATACCGTAATTAGAAGAATGCAATATTTAAAGATAAAAAATATTTCGGGTCTTAAAGGGATAAGAATGTCTAACCCGCACAAACCGACACGATCTTGCGAGTTGGGTCTTGAAGGGCTATTTTTTTCTGAAGAATCCAAATGAAAACGCAGTTATTTCAGCCTGGTACTTTTTCTCCATGTATAAAAGACTTGGATGCCTATGTGATCTTTTTCACGATTTCTGATCTTGTTAGTAAACCTATCAACTTGGATTCTTCTTCTACTTTCGAAGGATTGTAGACCGCATTCCTGCTGTGACTTGACATTGCCACTGGAAAAAGCAGCTCCGATGATTGTCTTTGTGACTCTAACCTGTACGCTATCCATCTTATCTAGGGACGAACACGGGGCATGTTCCATGGCGGGACGAATTAGGGCAACAATACTCAACCTGCGGCCCGGTCATGGCCCATTGCTCTGAGAAATTCACTTATTTAAGAACATTGTTTAAAAAATTTGGTGGGAATCTTTGTCAAGAAATCAAATATATCAATTTTGCATTTTGCTGTCGGTGTCGTACGGGTACAAATTGATATTCTTTTTCTATTTGGAACAGTTAAGTTTTGAGGGGCTCACGCGTTTTTTTCTTTTATGTCCTTTGGGGTTTTTTTGGGGCCAAGATTAATGGAAACCTTTTCAAAAAAACCCCGAATGAAACGTAAAGGAAAAAAGATCAAATTAGATAGCTTTTAAATATCAAAGTTTAAGTGCAGGGGGGGGAATTTTGGGGGAATTTTTTTGTTAAGATTATTTCAATCGTTAAGGGCAACCAACAGAGGTTATCTCGAAGATAGACCATTTGGGGGCAAGGTGCATACCATTTCACTCAGTAAAGACGCAACCCTTTTTGGATCAACGATTAAATTTAATGGTTGACTATTTTATTAGGCTTGCGTTATTATTGTATGAGATTGGCGGGTTAGATATTGATAGTGGGCCGGTTACTTTTTTCGGCATTACTTGTATTGTGTGTTTTTTCATCGTAGTTTTTCACATATATAATTTTTTCTAATCTGTTAAAAGCCTAAGTTCTAGTTTTAATAAAATATATTAAGATCATGGAAACTTTTCATTCTTTAGTTGACCCAAAACCTCTACTCACCAGATAACCAAGAGAAGGGCACCCTAGGGGCCCACTTTCCGTTTAGTGATAATAGACAATGGAATGAACTGTGGGTGGAATTAATTTGTAACCATCTTTCATATCGTGCAAGCGAAAAAATATTCGGGAAAATACATCCCAAGCATGGGAAGTTGACTATTTTGTGTGAAAAGCAAAATGGATCGGTAATTGTTTGATTTTCACAAAGTGCGTATTAAAAAATCCAATAAAGGGGAATCATTCAATGCCCTTTTTCCCTCAAAATCTTTCAAGAGGTGAAAAATGGTTTTTTTGAAAATTTTTGCAACACAACAAAGTGTTTGTCAGGGAATATAAAAGCGGTAACAAAGACATCCTATAAGTGTGTTTTATTATTGGCCAAATTGCGTGATCCGAGGGTTGAGGATTTTATCAAAACAATCAAAAGAAAAAAAAAGTTCTTTAAGAGCGATGCGAATTTATTATAAAAAACCCAACCCTTTTAAATAAGGATTCAGCAGCAATATTCACAGAGTAAATATCCGAAGGTCACACCCTTTAACAGCAATCAAACACAGTAATCAGGTTTAAAAAAAACACGTAAGTAAAGAATTCCCAAAACGCCGGCTAATCCTTTGTCAAAACAATCCTCACTACCGCTGGTTTAAACCAGACTCCCCGCCGCCCCCCGACAAAAATTCCCGAAATATAGGGGCTTGTGGAGAGATCCCTACTTTCTAGAAGATTCCCGAGGGCCAAACTCGCCAACATCGACGCCAATGACGAAAATGGTCCCAAAATTTGGGCGCCAAAACCGATACCAACGGCTCTTCCCGCCAAAATTTCGCCAAGTTCTCATTGAATTTTCCATTATAACGTAAGGGGGCGGCATTGTTGGTGAATGGTACAATTTTAGCATGAAATAAACATAACATAGAGTAGTATAAATGCATTAAACATCCAAATACAAATTATATACACTATTTACAAAAAATTCGTAACAATATGAAACCGTTTACTGATGCATAAATTGTAAAGGAGTGTTTCTTAAATGCTTCTAATTTAGTGTTAGTAACAAAAATAAAAAATAATAATTAAAAAAAGCAAAACAGGAGTTGTAATATTCTGATCAATTTTCCACATAAAGCATTTCTCCCATCCCCGCTTCTCCATTTATCCCTCTATTGCAGCTCGCGTGAAATGGCTGACATATGTATATGCGGCCCAGCATAAAAAAGGTCGAGTACCCCTGAATTAGGGTGATATACTGCCCTTTGGGACTTTTTTGCGCCCCCAGTCCCTGTCGGGCCACAAAGACTTTTCAGCATTTATTCTACGAACAGAAAACTTAGACATCTCTTTAAACCAAACTTAGTCTTAAGCACAACCAACCTCTGTAAAAAAACTGAAAACCCAGTTTACTTAGGACTTAATCTTGATGCAGAACTACGTTTTTCCGAACATGCTAAGAAATATGCTGATAAATCCTTCAACTCTAAATTATTTTCCAAGCTATGTCTTTATCCAATATTTTATTTTTCAAATAACAACAATAATTCAATAATAATTTCAATATTTTCAATAACAATTATTTTACTAATAAAGTTATATTTAATTTCCTGTAATAATTGAGATACCTATTAGAATCAACAAGTCCTGTAGAAAAATCTAAGAAAAGTAAGAAAATCAATTCAGTGATTTATTTAATTAAAAATATTTTTGTTGTTTATTATTATTATTTTTAAAATATTGTTATTATTTATCACTGTTCCTGAAATCAGAAAATTAGGAAATATCGAAAATATCTCTAACAAAATAACCTCAAAACTCTAAATTACTAATTTTTTTTTAACTTTTCATTGCCGGTTAGGGATTGTTTTCTAATGAAAGTTTTATAAAAATAAAAATGAACGCGCGTTCAAACGACATTGAAGAGTAGAAGCTGTGTGTATCTGAGAAAAATTAAAAGAAAGAAATATTTCGAAGAAATTATTTTAAAATGTTCGATCTCAGAAACCTACTTTTGCTAAAAATGTAATGGTGTTTTTTTTTTAAAAGCAATGAGAAATTATGTAGAAACTTTTTTATACATAAAAAAAAGTGATATATATGTAAAAAAAAATCTTTCTACAATCATTCATTTTAACTAAAACTAAAATTTGATTTTCTCGAGAGCAGGAACAGAAATTATTAATATATTATTCAGGAATTATTAATAGAAAGTAAAACTTTCCTAATAAAAAATGAAAATGGTATTTTATATTACAGTGCTGCCCAATCTTTTTATGGCTGCGGACCGCGCCCCGCTGGGGGGGGGGGATGTTGATTGCTTATATTTTAGATTGCTTTGATGTAATAACTTTAACAAATATGCCTTTAGAATAAAATACAGTTACACCAAAAAAGGAAAATAAAAAGATTTGACTTCTAACATAAAGTGATTCCCATAAAAAGTCGCACAAAACCGAGAGAAATACACCACAGTAAATAAAATGGAAATAATTTAAAGTTTCTTATGCGGCCCTGTACAATTTGATTCACGAACCGGTATCGGTATGCGCTGCCCGGGAGTTGGGGACCACTGTTATTTTTTACTAATTATAAAAAAACTCATACTTTCTATTTTATCTATTTTATTACTGACGTGCTGCCATCTATCGAAAGCCATAAGAACGATAATGATGCTTCCGGCCAAAAATGGGAAACAGCATAGTTACCTTTTTTCATACATTCAGAAGTCATTCCCCATTTTGTAATTAATTTTCAGATAAATATAACACATGCTTCATATTGATAAATATGACTTCATACCTGACAAAATTCTCGATTATTTGTCTTTTGATATTGTAATTATTCCTAATGGAATTATATTATAAAAGACGAGAAAAAAAATAGTATGAATTTTATTTTATAAATTATTTTTACTGTAGAATTTACATCTTTCAATAATTAAACAGCTTATTTTTTAAATTTTATCCGTCTTTCGAATAAGTAACGTTATTATTATTAATTTTCTATTGATTTTTCAAGACTGGCCGAGAATTTTTCAAAAATTTCGACTCCAGATTGATATATTTTTTTTCAAAACTAGTTTTTGTAATTATAATAAATACTTAGTGATTATTTTGTAGCTTATAAATTTTTGCCTCGGTTAATTTTAGATCGTATAAACTAGGACGAAATGCAAACGAAGAATTCTATTTCGACATAAATGTTATCTTTTCACAATATTTCCTTAAAGAGGATTTTAGAATAATAAATTGTTATACATTAGTTATTTCCTTTTAGAATTTTTAATTATTGTATTCTCAGTATAACTTCTTTAGTAAAGTGTTAGTTTCTATTTTTTTTTAAATAATAATACTTTTTAAAAGTAAATAAAACTTTTCACCCAATTAACTAACTTCTTTTCAAAATATACAGCTTATTGAATAGGCGTTACATAATAAAAGTAGGCATTATACTTAAAATTTAAATAATTTCCCCAATTAATGTTCTCTACTCCCAATTTACTTTCAAATTTGCTCTAAGGCTTATTTGGAGGACTATGGTGATAATTGTTAAGGTTAGTCATCCATTTGAATTTATCTTAAGAAATAATGTTTTAAAAAATCTTGTGAATATATTTTTTTTTAAGTAGTGAACAATTTGTTTCTTAAGAAATTCGCTGATTGTATTAACTTCAAGTAAGTAAATAATCTTTTTATAAATTAATATATATATGCTCTTTAGTCATCAGCTAAAATATTTTTAAAATTTTGAGAAGATAAACTTAAGCAGTTTTCATTTGTTCCATTTATTAGAAATCGAATTTATCTAAAAAGGAAAATTTTTTTAAAAAAAAAAGACATGCGAATTTTTAATTTTTTGGGTTTTGAATATTTTTCGATTCACTGAAAAAGGAGGACTTGTGTAAAATATTTATGGATTTAAGAAGAATATCGAACAAAATTGTGTTATTACAACCAATTCAGAAGCTCATGTGAGTAAAAATATTTCGCGACGAGGATGGGATTCGAACCCACGCGGGCAGAGCCCAATGGATTAGCAGTCCATCGCCTTAACCACTCGGCCACCTCGTCTTGCGGAAGCTATGTTAAGTTCTAATAAAACCAATATTCTTCTTGTTAATCGTTGAATTTCACAGCATTAATAAATTTATTTTGTAAATAGTAAATATGATAATTTATTTTCTTGAAATTTTTTTTGGTATGTTATTTCTTTTTTCATCACAGAATTTTTCGTGAATCGATTCTTCACACACACACACAAGAATAAGATTCACAATACATACATTTATTTCCATTTAAAGCCGAAAGCGATGTATTTATCGATAGTTTTTCTTTTTTTTTTTAATTTGTTTTATAGACTATTGTGGTGGTAAGAGTTGAACTTATTATAGTATATTAAATTAATTTAATTTAAATAAAATTCATAAAAATTTTAGTAAAGGGCTACATATATTACCACTAGCGTAGCTCGTCTTGAGTGGGTCTTGTATCAAAATTTCTTGAGAGTACTCTTTTTTGAGGGTAGGGCCAACTTTTTTACGATTACTTGTTAAAATGGACCCCGAATTTTGATTAGTGATACAGCGGTACCGCCCCCGAATTTTAAAATGGACCCAGAACCGAATCCCCATTTAACCCCTTTCCCCGATTTGAAAAAAAAAACTATTTAACGAAAAACAAACCTCAAATTAACAAATTATTTCAACAACAAATTTTTTAAAATTAGTATGTACACGGCTGAAACTCAAATTGCTTACCAGGAAGGAATAATCTGACGAACTTCAGAAGAAGGGATGCTAAAGAAGACTGTGGAACTAAGAAGAGGTTGTGGGATATATACAAATTATTAGTATTTCCTTTAGACCAAGCGTGTCCAACCCGTGGACCGGAGGCCGCATGTGGCCCATCTTGAATAATTTTTTGGGGCCCCCGGGGTTTTTACAATTTCAAAATTTACTATTTTTTTACAATACTTTTATTTAAAGATATTTTTTGTGAAAAAAAAATCCCCTAACATTTTTATTTTATCACGTTTTTCTGTTACTGCGCGTCTTTTTTTTTTTTTTTTTTAAATTTAAATTTATCAAACAAACGTGCTCATACTTGACCACGAAAATCTCAACATCAATAACGATCGCAAATAAAATGCATTGGGGACTTGCAAAAAATTAAGGAAAAGGAGAAACAGATATGTCACTAATTAAATAAAATTTAAAAATTTTTGAGCACTGCATTATTATTATATTATCTTGTTTGTATACATGAAAAAAAATAAAACAATATTAATATATCCCGTCTGTTTTTAAAATTTTTACCCAACAAAGTTTGTAATGGATCTAAAAATAATATAAAGATATAATTTTTTTTATCGGTCCACAAAAACTTCTGAAATGGCCCGCGAGGTCATTTTTGGTTCCCCCTGATTTAAACGACGCAGAAGGGAGAAGCGACATCTGAAGCACTGCATAAAAGAAAAGTCTTGTAGAGCAAATCTCATTCGGAAAGCACTTTGTAAGATAGGGTTTTGTTCAAAATGTCGTGTGATGTCTCGAATAAGAAATGCTTACCAGAAATTAGCAGGATAGTTGCCTATCGAGAGTATGGATTATCGTTACGTGTTATTGGCCGTTGCACAGTGGGGCAAATGCGCCCCAAATTTAAAAAATGTTAGTGATTTTAGGATACCCTCATATATTACTTGTAGCGATAGCTAAAATACTAACTAAAGTACTATTTGACAGTACTTAAATACCTCATATAACCAACCAGGTTTCTTACTACACAGTAAAGTGTACTTACGTTTTGCAGACTGAGCTATTCAGTATTAGTGATTTATGGGGGAACTTTTAAGTAGTTTTCGAGCTTAAGTAAATTATTTTTTGGTGTTATTTAGTTATTGAATTTTAATCTTCAGGTATGTAATTATGCTTTAAATATTTTCCCCCTTCATTATGTAGTTTCAGATAGCCAAGACAAATTTAGGTATGTAGTCAAATATTAGGAAAATTAATGAACAATAGATATTTTGTTTAGGTGTTGAGCAATATTAAGCTATGATTGTTACCTGAAAATAATCTTTATTGTATAAGCTCTTGGAAACAATTCTTTTTTCCTGCTGTACTCTGCGATATAGATCAACTTTTAGTACTTACAGAAAATACTTGGTAATGTATTCGCGTCACCACAGCCTAATTAGCGCCACGCGAATCACGCCATTTTCCTCCAAAATCTATATTTCGTATAAAACATGTTGGAATCTTTGTTGTTTTGATATCAAGGTAAGATACACGTGGGGCCAATTTTGCCGCGGTGACGCTAATACGTAAGTACCAAATAATTTCATCCGAATTCGTTAGTACTATTCAAAATTATTTATTTCATTTTAGGGATGACTTCTAATGCATTATTTATAACAAGACAAAAACTTTTTAATACAATACATAGTTTGGGGGAGAAAGATTTCAAGCAATAATAAGAGTATTTAATAAAAGAGCTGGAAAAATGAACGAGTGGTCATATCAAGGATTTAAAAAGGCACAATTGCGTGTAAATAGAAGAAAAACATAACAAGCAAAATAAAGAGTGGCTTCAGAATCACATCTTGAAAGCTCCATCCTTAAATAAGGCCACGGTAGCCTAGTGGTCAAGGTAACGGACTCGTGGTCGATGGGTCATGAGTTCGAGCTTAGAACCATTGAAGACCCGCCGTGTTGGGGGACGATGCACGTTAAGTCTGTCGAAGCTCAAACCTCCTCCCATAGGTGTGGTGTAGAAGCTAGGAGAGGGGGATGACAGTTTAGGTGTCGACGTTAGGCGGCTTTATCGGATTTTCTTACTAATCTTCTTGGGGGCCAGAATGAAATTATTTCAATCCAATCCTCTCGAGAAGAAACCGCGATATGCAGATTAGTTAATAGATATATAACGGAGCTTTTTAGTATTCGTATTTAGTAGAATAGAAGAAGGACGCTGAACTCCGAGAGCTATTGGTAAGATATTAATTATAGAAGCATAATTATAGAAAGGGCTTTAGTGTGGTAAGGAATCTAAGAGGCACACACACAGATAAGGATTCTTAGGATAGCTTTTCATGAAGATAGTGATTAGGATTCCAGGCGCTATTTACTTAGACGGCGAATTTAGAATTACGTTGTATCACTCCTGATCGAATCCCAACTTGTGTTGTGTTGATCAATATATTGGAATAGTAATTATATAGATTTATAATGGCGCATTTTTGGGTGATCAATCATTTCCTCATACAAATCTAGGTCGCGTAGATGAAGAGATGATACCCCGGACCGGGAGTTATCACAACTTAACCAAGGTTCAAAATTACGAGGTCCGTCTCAAAGGCCTTCATGTAGTTGGACAGTGTGACGTTAATATCGCTCACTCACTGTGTTTCAGTACAATACATTGTGACGTCTCTCGCGTTCTTCTAACATAACTCCTAAGTTCTTTGACGGCCACGATTAATGGCAAAACTTTTCCAACCCAATACCAAGAAGAGAAACAGGACGAGAATGCAAATAAGATATACTTTAAAAGGATAGAGGGTTTAGGAGATGGGGGCAATTTTAAAGATAATTTAGTGCGTAAAGACGGAATAAGTTAGACGACCTAATCAAAGGGAAGAAGGATACCCCCATTTAGTTAAATTGAATTATAAGAAGTTTTAAATAGTGCTTGAGTATTCATCTACAAGTAGCTGAATAGGAGGCTCAACTAAAGGGGAAAGGGGGGTGACTCTTTTAAATTTTTTTAGAAGTTAGATTAGGCAGAATTAAAAAAAATAATGTTAGGTGGGTCGACTTTTCTATTCAGTTTTAAATTTTTTTATTCTCACTTTTTAAAAAAAGTTGTTTTTTAGAATTGTAATTTTAAATTATTCTTTTAAAAGTTGTGTTAAGAATCACAAAATGTCCATTTTTGATAATCCCACACCCCCCAGCTTAGGGGTCCCTAGAACAGTATCGCCGGATGGCTATGTCTCAACATATCTTTATCATTGCTCCCATCTCCCCATATTGAGAGTAAAAGCGCTTTGCATTCAGTGTAGTGACTAACTAGGGAATAGACATGTTTATTATCCAGTCATCTCATTTTTGAAGTGTCATAACATTTTCATCAGGGTAAAATGTATAACTTCAGCTACCAAGTATACTGAAGCTTAAAAAAGGTGGTTTTGACCACTTTGTGGTTTTAAAATTGTAACTCTAGATTGTACGAATAATGAAATCTAAAAATCCCTCGGGAGGAACATAATGACGAGATTTATCCATTAATTGCCAGTTTTGAATTTATAATGGCCTTATACTTGGTGTAAGCCAGTAAAAGCATTTTCTAAATACTGATCCGTCATGTAGCATGGATTCTAAAATTCCCCATTCTTGATTGTAAAAAAACTGCTGCAGTCTGTCTGAGTGCTCTAAGCAAATCGTCTTGCAGTGATCCCTGACCCCGCGGTGAAACTGGAATGAGTTTGGACCACTTACCGAAGGGAGTTTCCATTCAGAAACAAAAAAAAAGCTGCCCCTTTTCAGTGCCAGGCGTATCATTAAAAAAAAGTTGAAGGACTTTTCAAGACGATAAGCTGAGAGAAATTCCACAACTTTGGTGGAATAATTTGGGGATCTTCCCATGGGACCAAGACGTAAAGAGTTGCTGATTTTCTTCGACAACGGAGACGACTGTCTCCCCCAAACACATATAGAATTCAAGTTGCACAGGCTCCCACCCGCACGCTCTGCGATTTTGGGGGAAATACATGGGTGCTTTGCCAAATTTTTTGGGGCTGCCCAGCCCCAAAGGGCCCCCTTTTTTTGCGACCTATTGGCAAACTAATTATTGGGTACATAGACTTTTCTTGTCATTTTTATTTATATTTTTTTCTTACTTTGTTTATTTTGTCTGTTTTTGTTCCTACCCCCTTGTGGTGTAGTGGTCTTCTGTAACCCTGGCCAATGGGGAAAAAAAAAAAAATTTTAAAATTCCAACTAGTAAGTGAGTGAGAGTTATACGAGGGTGATTGATAAGTAAGGTCTCCAGCAGTATAAAATAAGTTTCCGACAAGGTAAAATAATAACAGAGGTATCAGAATGTGAAGGAAGTTTATTATTCTTACACATTGTTACGTAGATCCGAGGGTTCGTGGATTTTGAGCAGAACAATCACAAAGAAAATAAACAGTTCTTCAAAGCGATGCGAATTTATTATCAGAAGTCCAATCCTTTAAATACAGGATTCAGCAGCAACATTCACAGAGTAAATATCTGAAGGTCTTCACACCTTCAACAACAATCAAACTCAATATATAATCAGTGCTTAAAAATACACGTAAGTAGATTATTCCCAAGCCGAGCTAATCGCTAGTCAAAAAACCCCTACATTCGCTGGAATCCAAGCCCCCCTGCCGAGCATCTTGCTTATAGGCGGGCAGAAACTTACAGAAATATAGCCCCTTTTGTGGCATTAGGGAGAGATCCAATACTTTTGAAGATTCCAGAGGGGTTTCCGAACTGCCAAAAAGATGCCAACTTCCTCCGCCGTTCTCATTGAATCGCCATTATAACGCAAGGGGGCGGATAGTTGTGAATGGTATAATTTTAACTGAAATAAACATAACATAGAGTAATATAAAAAGCATTTAAAAACTCAAATCAAAAATTTTTCACAAAAAATTGTAAAATATTATAAACTCATTTCTCAACATAGTCACTACTAACAGCTACACATTTGTTCAATCGTTCTATCCGTTTCTTCATTCCGTCCATGTAGACAGATTCTGGTTCGATCCTTTTCACACTACGGGGGGTCTCCAACCCCGGTCCGTGGATCAAATACTACCGGTCTGCGCAAGAAATATTAAATTATTTGAATTTTGTTTCCTGCAGTATATTTTTCATGAGTTTTGGGCTACTTTTTATGAAAATCACTTTATATTCATATATTTTGGTGTAGTTATATTTTATTCTGAAGGCACGTTTAAATACAATTAAATTGAAATTATTAAAACAAAAGCAATCAACGTCCTCAGCGGGCCATGGTAAATTATCAGACGTTGACCGGTCCGTGGCGATAAAAAGTTTGGGGAGAAATGTTCTAGACCAGTGATCCGCGGATCAAATGGTGCCAGGCCACCTAAAGAACATTTGCCATTTTATTTAAATTGGTGCATTTCTCTCTGATTTGCGCAACTTTCCACGGATTTAATACAAAGTAGGAGTCGCGCTAGCCTAGTGGTCATGGACTTGTGGCCGATGTGACACGAGTTCGAGGAAAGGGGGGCCATTTTAG